>JAEMWC010000061.1:342500-377500 GCA_016490735.1 Pachyseris speciosa
CAAACAGAAACCTTGTGGAACTGGACCTAGTTGTTTACCACATAATTGTGGCATAATAAACACTTCATTTAATGCTGTCTCATTCTAGAAGACAATGCAGATTTGGAACTATCTACCTGCAATTTTTAACTATTGCTATTTGGCTTTATGTACACTCAGAAATAACTCTCACAGATTCTCAACTTAAGATCATAGTTCACAATAAAAATTATCAACTTTCATTTACAACTCACAAAAGCATGAATCCTTCTTAGCAGCATAATAAAACACATTGAACACAGCAGCAAGATAAAACCTCTCTAAGGTCAGCAATGTCATGTTGGCTGAGTAGGACCCTCATAAAAGTGAATGAGAGGGTCCTGCTTCACCCATGGCCGTTACACCCAGTGCCGGGGGAAGACAAATCATTACCTTGGTTTGTTCACAACACGTTCAATTGTCTTCACCAGCTGTTGAGCATCCAGAGTTTCAATATTGACAGCTATGCCCAGTCCAAAATGTTCTGCTTTCTTTGAATTGGAAAACTGGTCACCAAACAGTGGAACAGCAACCACAGGAACACCATGATAGGCAGTCTCGTAAAGACTGTTGTGTCCCATATGGGAAACAAAAGCCCTGATGTCCTTGTGATCCAATAGATCATTCTGAGGCAACCAGTCTACCAGCTTGATGTTTGGGCTGAGAGAAGGGGGAATGTAATCTGAAACAAATCAAAATGTTAAAAGGGAAAGAAAAGAAGTTTCAAAAATAAAATTATATCATGACTGTGCTGTGTTCAGTTCAAGACCAGAAAACAGCACAACAGCTTTGTAATAACACAACACACATACAGGTTTATTCGCACTTTTTAACTACTCCCTGAAGCATGCGGTTTCTCTATGATTACATCCCATAATTTCCATTACTTATTAGGATAATAGTACATCCTATTTCTGCTTCCAATATTAGTTGCCCTTCACACCACCAGCATCATCACCATCATAATCAGTATCACATGATATCATCATCATCATCATCATCATCACTATTATCATCATTTATATTACTTATATATGTATATGCACTTTTAGCCCATTGTTGTTCTGCCTTTTCACATTTTTTTAGTCATCTTTCACATTTTCTATGCATTGTATATAATTTGTAGTTTTTAATTTTTATGAATTGTAATATTACCTTAATTCTTATTGCCAAAGGTAATACATAAAGTTATTATTATTATTGCAAACATCCTCAGCATCATCACCACCATCATGATTACCATCATCATTGTCTTCATTACCATCAACGCCATGTTTATGTTGTGGTTTGAATTTTACTTTCATTTGGAATTTTTCCTGTATGCACAAAAAGGGTCATTTTAGCTCTGCACAGTGATTGATGTGTCCCATATGGGAAACAAAATCCCTAATGTCCTTGTGAGCGAGTTGATCATTCTAAGGTAACCAGTCCACCAACTTGATGTTTGGGCTGACAGAAGGGAGAATGTTAGCTGAAACAAATTGAACTCATCATCATCATCATCATCATCATCATCATCATCATCACAACCATCGCCATCATCATTATCATCATCATCATCACCATTAATAATCACAAAGTTGATTTTGAATTATTACAGATTGTGATTGTGTGTGATCATAAAGAAACATAAAATTCAAACTTTTTAAGACATTGAACCGAGACCAAACCTGAATATGAACCACAACATTTGTCAGATTTCAATTCATAATTTAACATTATCAGACCAAATGGAACAGTTTAAATTATAAGATTACGTTTTAGCTTCCATATAACTTTCTGTTTCAGCTTTCCAAATGCTGCAGCCAGGACATCAGTCTTCTCTTTAGACAGGAGTGTTTCCATGTAGGATCCAAAGGAAACAATAATAAATCCATGGCCTTCACTGCTCTTGACAAATTCTTCTAACTCAGCAGGGAGGGGCTTAGGTTTTTTAACAGTAATGGGACCAGCCATGATGTGACCTGAAAAATGACAAAGAAACTTAGTAGTTCACCAATCTTTGTGGCAAAAGAACTGCTTAATAATCATAATTAGATTTACAACATTCATTAATTTATTCATAAATTATATTATATCAATAGTTAATATAATGATAATAGAGCAGTTTTCAATTGAGCATTGAAAGTGAATTGCATTTGCTTTGGTTTTGCATGGCTTCGCTCTGTGATTGGCCAGCAAACCTCACGCCACTTTCTCAACCAATGAAAACCAAAACCAAAACCAATCACAGCTTGCATGCACGCATTTTCCCCCACTTTGTACCAGTTACATGTAATTACTTCGAATTCTGATTGGTTTACCGCATCAGTTTTTTTTTGTGATTGGCTGGAATTATTGCTTTGAATTTGGTTTTATGACACTCAGCTCAAAACTGCTCTATTTATGGCAATTAATTTTCCTGTGGATCTCTAAACAAAATTGAGTTTACTCTTGAATTTTTTTTTGGGGGGGGGAGGGGGAGGGGTCCCATCTGCAACCTATTTCCTTTTTCAGGGTGCAACGATTAAAAAAGTCAATGTACTTTAAGAATAACTGAAAATTTTACATTCATTGATTTTCTTTGTCACATGGCCATTAAATTCCAAACAGGAAGTTATTATGATTATAGTATGATGTATATTCCATACAAATAAGCTTTCCTCCCTGATATGATTTAAAATTTGTTTTGACCGTACACCATATTAAAAGACCCAAGGGGATACTCTGTGGATGTTAGGGTTGGGGAAGTCCTCTGTCACTCTAAAGCCATACATGGTATGCTATACCAGACCAGGTTCAAATGCTTTTTGCTAGCAATTCTTAAATTCTAGAGTAGAGAAAATCCACTGCTCCTCCCATATTGTACACGCAATTTCTATTCCACACTAGCTCTATCAGTCTCTGGTTTCTACACTCTATTTCAGAATAAACTGATTGTAAAACTACACCCTAAATACTGACATAGATTTGAAGGGGCTATATCACAGCTATTTGACGGTCATTAGGGCAAAATTTGGGTCATTTCATCACAAAGAACATTTTTATACATAAATTTGTCTTGGATCTCCAACAGAAAGATAAAAAGTTAATTTTTTAAAAGAAGATCCACGGATAATCAGTTTATAATGGTTCTTCACTTCAAGGGAAGCTGAAACTTGAATAAAAAAAAACAGTGGCCCACTTTTCTTCAAATTGTGATCCGTTTCCATTCTGACCCTCTGTAGCAAAGGAGTCTTATTTTTTATTTGACTGCAATAGTAGAGTAGTTTTGAACAAAACTGGAGTGCTATTTTGAGTTTTTATCAGTACAAACATCTCCTGTCACTTGTTCAATTGACACCAAACACTCGTGACATAGCTCCTTTGAATGTAGGAGTGCTTCCTGATCCCTCCCCCACCTCCCAGCTAGAATAAATGGTTTGCTCTGTAGCATTGGACACATGAAAAAGGAGAACTTGCTGAAATCACTTAAAGTTGGCGATTTAGGAGTCAGCAAAGCAGAAAAAAGACAGCAATGCAGCAAGGTTGGTTGTTGCATTCCCAGACAAAGCTATTTAATTCCAACTGCACAGCACCTCCATGATGCTGCTTAGCAGGAGTCATATTTGTCATTTAAATTCTCATAACAAGAGCTTGAGTACTAATACTGAATAAAAATACCTGGCAGAAGTGGTGCAGGATACTCTAATGCAAAATCTGTTGAGAAAATAACAAGTTCATCATTGCCAAATGCTTTCCTGAAGCTTGTCTCAGGAGTAATGTTGTATTTAGTCTTGAGAGAAGCCAGTGAACCAACAGCCAGTTGCTCAAATAACACTCCTGTTGTGACATGAGCTCCCAGATTCAAAACACGCTGCAGAAATGACATTTTATCTGTAAACCCGGTTAAAGGCACTGGAGCATAAGACACAGGTGATGGCACCATAAGGAAAGAAGAAGGACGTGGTACACCTGGCATTATAGACACTCTGCGAATTCCAAGAAGTTCTCCAACTAAATTAATACACAAGGCAACTCCTTCGTAAACTATAAGATCAAAATTCCTGAGGTCTTGAAGCAGTTCTGTGCTGTTTAACAAGCAATCACATGAGACTTTTGAAAATTCAATTAATCTCATCCACGCATGCCAAATACTTTTTTCCATTGCAGATTTTATTATGAACTCTTCAATAAATCCAGGTCCATAGGGCACTTGATACACCTTGTGTGGGATTGTCTCACTGGACCTTGAATGCTTGGAATCTGAGGATACTACCATTACCACCTGTATAAAATGATGACAAAATTACAGGGAATCAAAGCCAAAATTACAATGCACATGAATGCAGGTCATATGTATGCATGTATGCATGTAAGACCTTGGGACATTGATTTGTCAAACTGGGCATATGGAAAAGCTGGAATCTGGAAAGCCAGAATGCCGGATTGCCAGAATGCCAGAATGCCAGAATGCCGGAATGCTGGAAAGCGGCTGCAGGGTGTGCGACCTTTATAAAACAAAATTATAAAAGAAAAACTGTTTTCCTTATAATTCCATTCTATTTCACTCAAACTTAATTTTCCTTTTCTGACTAGCAATATCCGGTTTTCCAGCACTTTACAGCATTCCAGTATTCCAGCTTTCCAGCATTCCAGTTTTCTGGTATTCGGGCATTCCCGCATCCTGGCTTTCCGGATTCCTGCTTTTCCATACGCCCATCAAACTTGTGCAAAACCTGGCTAACTAAGCATTCCATATATTTAACAATTATCCTCGCTTTTTGAGAATTTATCTCGCCTTTTGAGAATCAAATTCATCCAGAGCGAGGTTAATGAGGCCAATCTTGAATACGAACAAAAGAAGTTTAAGACAGCCATTTGTGCGTAGATCTGCATAGGGTCTATGAGCTCGACAGAGCATAACATATTACTAACTTGGTATTTGAAATGAGCCAATTTCATTATGTGCTGTGCGGAAGTAGTTTTATGAGCAGGTTAAAACTCTTAAGTCTAACTCTATGAATACACTGCTTAGATGTTGTTGCACCTGGATACTGTATAGAACTCACCTCATGCCCTCGAGAAGCTAATTCATCCAACACCGTCCTAATCAATATATAATGCGATCCTGAAGACATTGCGCTGAAACCAACAATCCTAGCGGACAATGCTGAGTTGATTATCACACACGAAACCAGCAGGAAGCTACAGAAAGTCCGGATTGACGCCATGTTCGTACAAAGGGGCCAATACCAGAGGGTGGGGGTGAGGGTAGGGGTAAGGCCCGTTTCAAATGTCGTGCCACTTCCGTGTCGAACTCAATAGACCTTTTTGTTTTCCCATTGTAGACCATGTGATCTTCCCAAGGGGATTTGCCTTTTGTCTTTTCATAAACTATGCGTGCATATGCACGTGAATATGGCGAAATTTCAAAGAAACAGTTCGCTTGGGTAACATCACATGGTCTACATTGGGGAAACAAAATCTACAAGCTAAAGAGGTCTTTTAATCGAATTAAATTCCACTTAAGCACGATGATTGAAACCAAGTCGTGCTACTGCCGTGTTGAACTCAATTCATAAATTATTTGACGAAATTAAATTCGACGTCTGAAACCTAGTGGCGTGCTGCAGTCGTGCGACAGTCCAGCCAGCTAAGCACGGCAGTAGCACGACGTTTAAAACGGGCCTAAGGTTGGTGGGTGAGGGTGGTAAAATTACAGAGATAGAGTGAAACCAAAGCAAGGGAAACGTCCTCAGTTAGAGCAGAAGTGATACGCTTCTGGTTCGAGCTAATAATTAGTAAACATCAGGCTAATGTACAAATATAGTTAAACAAATACAACAACAACAACAACTTTATTGACCCTTATACTTGAAAAAAATTAAGTTTACATGAAATAAAATTAAAACTAAAAGGGTGTTGGCTTCCTAAAATAACTAGAAAGTTAACAAGGCTAGGAAGCCAAATTACATATAAATACATGATAATCCTATAAAAATACAATCTATAGAATACTAACTATAGCACTTAAAATAATGAAATGTTAAAACAAGAAATAAAATAAAGTAAAAAAAAGTTAAAGCCTGTTTTCCATGAACGCCGTGTTTGAATTAGAAGTTAACAGTTGCCGAAATATTTTGCTTGTCTTATATCAGAGGGTAAGTTGTTCCACAGAACAGCCCCGCTGTAGCAGAAGCTATTTCTATAATAATTGGTACGAGGCAAGGGAACAGCAAGCTTATTTTCAGAATCTCTAAGGTTATAGGTATTATAGATATTACACCATCACTGCCTTATTACTAAGGCGCTGGGTTTCAAAGTTTTCCCACCCTAAATCATTTCATAGTATGCTTGAATCGGCATCATAATTGGAGCTAGTAAGAACAAGCGCTGCGCGATTCTGAAGCCGCTGCAATTTACAGTCAAACCTCTATTAAGCGGCCCTCTATTAAGCGGTCACCCTCTATTAAACGGACACTTATCAAATTCCCTAAAACTGGTGCCCTTATTTACTGTAAATTTGACCTCTATTAAGCGGTCACCTCTATTAAGCGGACGCGGTGACCATTTAGAATTCCCAATTGGCTTATTTTATTGTATTTTACCTCTATTAAGCGGTCACGTAGTCAATAACAATGCGATATTTTCACACCACGATGCGCGAACCAGGTCCATTGTCTTTTAAAAGGTCATTAAACACAACATAATATACATACCATCAGCGTAAGAGTGGTTCATGTCGAATGCCAAAACTGTACTTTATTAATGTGGTTTACAACAAAGACGATTGCCTTACAAAGAACATTAGAAGTTCAGGCGTGAACTTCCTTGAACATGAAGTTACTTGACGTTTTTCTCATATTTTGTGTCACTGTTGTTGTTAACCCGATACAACATACTATATAAATGCCATGGTTCCATTTTAACCATATTATATCTAAATTTTGGAAAACCTCTTTTAAGCGGTCAACCTCTATTAAGCGGTCAGTTGGCTCTTTCCCAAGGGTGACCGCTTAATAGAGGTTTGACTGTATTGCGTTAAGTTTTACCACAGCTACCCCACACCACGCTACAATAGTCAAAGTGTGATTGGACAAGGCCATGATAGACACTATGCAAGGCAGCCGAAGGCAAACAATGATTGATGCGTTTTATAGCCCCAATATACCAGATGCAATTTTCTTTGATATAGCGTCAACATGTTTATCGCACGTTAGATTTTCATCAATAAGCACGCCAAGAGACTTTATGAAGCGAGAATGTTTGATTGGAACGTTATTGATTTACAATCTTAACATTTTGAATCCAACGAAAATGTTAAGATAATTAACATTTCGTTGGATTCAGGAAGTTTTCCTGTAAGCTGGAAAGAGGCTGTGGTTATACCTCTGCTGAAGAAATTGGGTCTAGATTCAGTGTTTAAGAACTTGCGTCCCGTGAGCAATTTGGCCTACATCTCTAAGCTTACAGAGCGTGCTGTATTTAATCAGACATACGACCACATCGTCCGGTCAGGTCTTTATCCGCTGTTGCAATCTGCATATCGTCGACACCACAGTACGGAGACAGCGTTAGTCAAAGTCGCTTTTTCTTTTGAGCATGAACTCGCAGCGCGTTACGCTACTTGTCCTCCTAGATTTAAGTGCTGCATTCGACACAGTGGATCATGGAATTTTACTTAGACGCTTGAACACAAGCTTCGGTATACGCGGAAAGGCTTTAGAGTGGTTTTCGTCGTATTTGTTAGGGCGTAGCCAACGTATTTTGTTTGATGGGGTTAAATCAGATAGCTTCGATTTGCGCTTCGGTGTTCCCCAAGGAAGTTGTCTAGGGCCGCTTCTTTTTGTGGTTTATGCCTCAAAGCTCTTCGAGACGCTCATTGCTTCGCTGATGACACTCAACTCTACCTGGCCCAACTGTCCGTCGGATCAGGCAGAGGCGGTGTGCGCCATGGAAAGATGCATTAGTGATTTAAGAAAATGGATGTACCAGGACAAACTAAAAATTAACGATGACAAGACTGAATTTCTTATTATCGGATCTAGACAGCAACTGTTGAAAATTAATCCTTGTACAGTCCGTGTTGGCACAACAGACATTAAGCTCGTGTCTGAAGTGAGCAATCTTGGCTCCTGGTTTGACTCTAAATTCTCCATGTCTACCCATACTTCCAAGTCTTGTAGCGCGGCATTTTTCTGGCTCCACAATATTAAGCAAATAAGTAAATTTTTAGCAAGAGATAAATTAGAGATGGTTCTGCACGCTTTCGTCAGGAGCAGAATAGACTATTGTAATGGACTTATTTATGGACTTTCAGATTGTGAGATAACAAAACTACAGAGAGTACAGAACACAGCAGCTGGATTACTAACTTCGAGCCGCAAATATGACCATATTACGCCTGTTTTAAAAGAATTACACTGGTTGCCAGTTAGATATAGAATACATTTTAAAATTTTACTTTTAACTTTTAAAGCATTGAATGGTATGGCACCAGCTTATATTAGCGATTTAATTAATGTAAGAAAGCACGTACGCTATTCACTGCGCTCTAATTCAGGCATTATTTTATTACATCCAGTAGGGAAAATGAAAACATTTTTTGGTGATAGATCTTTTAGTGTAGCTGCGCCTACACTGTGGAACGCGCTCCCAGCAAGTCTGCGCAATATCGACTCTATTTTTAACTTTTAAATCTTGTCTTAAAACTTATCTTTTTAAGTTAGCTTTTAGCCTTTAGCGTTTAAATTATTTTATTATTGTTAAATTTGTTTATGTACATACTTAGTATATCTTAATATTGTAATGCGCTTTTGATCATTGAATGTTAAAAAGCGCAATATAAATTAATAAATTATTACTATTATTATTATTATTAAGTGCAGGGATGGTAGATTATCAAGCTTTTGTCTTGAGCCGATTAATATGAACTCACATGGCTGGTGCTTCGGTCACTTATCAGTAGCTCCATGATTCCTCAGTGACACATTGCCTTGAAAGCCTGGAACTTTCCCAAATCCCGGGCTATGGCTGAAATTAACCATTGTTTTTGCCAAATGCTCAGCTGTTTAGACTTTCTGAAAACTCCCAATTTTCATTGAATATGACCGTTTATTCTGTTGTGAACCAAAAATGTTGGCTTCGAATGGGTGTAGACAAAACATGGACCCCCTTTCTATGGCGCTGTATCAGGTTCAAAATTCAAAGGTGTAGATTCTCCGTGAATTCTTGATTTCGTCTATAGAAATGCACCAGAGCTTTCAATAAATTTGTCAAAAGTTTGAATTCGTTCAACTCTTGAATTCATCGAAATCCTGAATGCATCGAATTTCAAACTCATTGAACTCTTGAATTCATTGAAATGCTCAATTCGTCGAACTCTTCTGATTCGTTGAAAAACTAAATTAATCGAAAGCTTTAAATTCAGTTAACCATTTGTTACCGTTCTCTTGAATTCATCAAAATCCTGAATTCTTCAAACTTCACTCTTCTGAATTCATCGAAATCCTGAATTCTTCGAATTTCTGAATTTATCGAAATACGAAACCCGTCTGTCGCGTCCATCAAAGCCCCACAAACCCTTGCGAAGCGCTTGCCGTGCTCGCGAAGTTCACTACTCTCTCGCCTTACCGGGCATCTGCTACAGATATTATGGAAAATGTATTACGACACTGTGCAGAGAGGCTAATTTCAGCAGCAAAATAATGGTCTCGCTGGTACATTGACACCCAGTAACATGCAGAGCACGGATGCAGAAGTTAATGTTCAAAATCAACAGCAGGCTTCGACAACAACTACAACTGTTGCGTCTGCACCACCACCTGTAAGCTCAAGACCTTCGGCTTTAGAAGAGCGCCGAAGAATTTTCCGTTACCGGCCTCCGTCTGGAGCAGTAAGACGTCCGGTTACACCTGGTAGAGCGACAAGAGGTCGTGCAAGACCTTATTTTTTGCCCAAAAACACATTCACCAGGGCTTTTGTTTGTTTGGCGAGGACTGATCAGGTTTCAGGGCCAACAGCATCAGAGAGAATTCGCTTGACTTGACCATACTGCAATCTTCTTGAAAGATCTAAAAGATGATTTCTAAGTTTTTACAAACGTTCGCAAAGGTTTGTGGGGCTTTCACGGACGCGCCAGACTGGTTCGAGTTGGGTTTCGCATTTCGATGAATTCAGAAGTTCTAAGAATTCAGGATTTTGATGAATTCAGAAGTTCGAAGAATTCAGGTTTTCGATGAATTCAGAAGTTCGAAGAATTCAGGATTTCGATGAATTCAGAAGTTCGAAGAATTCAGGGTTTCGATGAATTCAGAAGTTCGAATAATTCAGGATTTTGATGAATTCAAGAGAACGGTAATAAATGGTTAACTGAATTTAAAGCTTCGATGAATTCAGTTTTTCAACGAAATTTAAGAGTTCCACGAATTGAGCATTTCATTGAATTCAAGAGTTCGATATTCCACTGTAATATTCGTAGTTTGGAGAAAAATAAACCCCTGCTTCATGATCTTTTAAGCACAGTTAAGACCGCGCCAGATATTATGGCAATATCAGAGACCAAAATTAATGAAAATACGAGTGCAAATTTGAATATTCCTGGTTACGCTTTTGTGAACGTTAACTCAAAAACACAGGCAGGAGGTGTTGCTATGTATGTATCTAATGACTTGGAATTTTCAAGAAGAAATGACTTAGATATCTCGGGTGATGGAATAGAGTCATGCTGGATAGAGCTGGCACGCACTGCACAAAAAAATGTCGTAATAGGCTGTGTTTATAACCACCCTAAAGGCAACCGAGAGCTATTTCATAATATCTTGAAAAACCAATTAGAACAACTTAACACAAAGGGACGCGAGGTGTTGGTCCTTGGAGACCTCAACGAGAATTTATTGAAATATAATGAAGATAAACACACTTCAGAGTACCTAGACATGCTCCTTACCTTAGGAGTTATGCCAATTATTACCAAACCAACTAGAATAATGGATGATACGGCGACTCTTATCGATCATATATACACGAATGCGCCCGAAAAGTTAATGAAATCTGGACTTTGCCTTGCCGATATTTCCGATCATCTATACCAGTATTCTGCACAATGGCCAACACACTTACTACAAATAATGAACCGAGATTTTTTCGAGACTTCAGGCATTTTAATGAAGATGCCTTTCACCAAGGTTTACTCGCAGTAGATTTCAAAACCTTGATATCAAATGATGTAAATGAAAGTATATCTACTATTTTAGACAATCTACGCGTTATCACAGACCGTCATGCTACTACTGGTGCTGTAATGTCAAAAACTCACACTCATTTCCCAAAAAGTGATACAATCTGCTAACTATTGAGTTTTCACATATTACTAAATCAAGAGTTTTCCCAAAAAGTGATACAATCAACTAACAACTGAGTTTTCAAACCTACTGTTTTACCCCCCTAAAAAGCAAACGCGATTCTGCAATGATACTCCCCTAAAATGCAAAAATTATTTCCATAAAATGGTAAAATCAACTAATACCATTTTATGATTTAAACCTACGGTATTACCCCCTATTATGCACAATCTACGGTTTCACCCCCTGTTAAAAAATTAGTCAAAGTAAACAGTCAATTTTTTTATTATCTCTTGTTTTTTATCATTGATCTGTTCCAAAGCTTTTTCTTTTGATTTTTTACCATATCTAGCCATAGTTTTATATCTCGTTCCGTCAATGATCGAATCGAAGAATAGTTGTTTGTTTTTCACGTCGTCTTTGATCGTCAATTTCTTTTCCAGTTTGGCTATTCTTTCCATGAGTTGTTCTTTGTTTTCTATTTTGACTTCATATTCAACTTTTTTGACTTTTGTCAATGGATTACACTTCACGTTCAATAACCTTTTACCATATTTATTGGCATATTCTTCAATGTAACTGGTTTCAACCTTTTCAAGGCTTTTCTTGTCATTGTTCGGTGCATTTACGATCAATTCTATTTTCGGAGACTTGTCCTTATGTTTATACACTTGACTTTTATTGTTTGTCAAATGCCATTTCATGCGTGTTGCCAAGTCTTCACAAGTTGATCCAACATACACTTTTTTATCACTGAAAGTCACTTTATAAATCTTTCCGTTAGAGTACAGGCTGTTGAATTTAGCATTAGTCAATTCCAACACTGGTGTTTTCCGGTTGAAGTATTTATTGTTCAATTCTTTGTTGTTGATATGTATGTACTCGAATTTTGTTGTCCGCGACATTGCTGTGTACAATTGTTTCTTGTCCATTCGAGCCACGTCGTGGATGTTGTAGTGTTCGTTGATATCACAGCCCTGATACTTGTAAACAGTAACACAGAAGCTTGGAATGAAATACTCTGAGAACTCCTTTTGTTCAAACCATTCGTTATTCACTTTGAATGTGCCATTTGATATGTCTTCAATCACAAATTCCATCGTATTGAATATTTGTTTGTCCTTGATGTTCTGTGTTGCGATGATTGGCATACCTTTGCAAACCTTGTAGTTCTCTTTCTTGTTGTCGTATTTGAAATCGATTGTAATATATCTTCCGTTTTTCTCTTTCACGAATCTCTCACAGCATTCAGCATTTACCTTTATCCTTGTTGAGTTCAAGTAGCAGACGTTCTTATAAAGTTTGTCGATTTGTTGAAAGTATGTCGTGATTTTACCGTGTTTGAGGAATTTTTCCAACATCGTATGTCTTTTTGTCGTATCTGGATGATTTTTCAATGTATTGGAGAGTCTGTACGTTGGGACACATTTCACGAACAGTATTAGATGACAGATAATTGAAATGAATTTGACTGCCAGGCTCAACAGGTTCACATTGATTGGGATCCCCAAACATGTATATTTTGTTGTTGAACATTGTATAAGCCTCATAAATCTTGGTCATCCACTTATTTGGAACCATGCTGAATTCTTCAATGAACAGTGTTTTGTCTTGGAGACTGTTGATATCTCTACCATTCCATTCACAAAAGTAGGAATCAAATGTATGACATATACCGTCCTTATCATTCAACCTTCTTTTGACATTTTCAATTGCCTTGTTAGTAAATGACAGCACTAAAGGATTTTTAGCCTCTTTGACCATCTGACATAGCTTGGTTGTTTTGCCACTACCTGCCTGACCATTGAATATACATCCATCGCCATTTTTCACCTCATTGTTGTAATCAAGGTTCTCTCTGTAGTGCTTCTCGAAGTACACCAATTTAGTGTCCGTAACGTATGCTTTACCTATCTTGCTGGTTCTGAATTCAACATCTTTTTTCTTCTTGAAGTTCTTTATGGGGTTTGTAATGAATATACCATCAGTGTTGTAACCAAATAAGACACTATCCTCACCATGGCATGCTTCTATCAACTGAAGACATTTCAACGCAGCCTCGGATACAACAAAACGGTTGATACTGGTATTGTCTGAGAATATGCGCTCACAAGTCTGTTCCCTGATCAGAAATATGTCGTTGTGATGTTCGATTGTAACATTCCTATTGTCAGCCATTGCTCTTGTCCAACAACACATTGCCGTGTCGTAATCAGTGCAAGTTAACCCATGATTTGTTTTATTGTATTTTCTGCCAAGTTCACCAATGAAACTGTTGGCAAGCTTTTTAGCTTCACTCTCTGGGAATTCATCAAAGACAAACTTCATGAAACTCTTGAAAGTGTCAGGTTTCAGGGCCTTTTTAGTTACTATTTTGTACTTGATTTGTGATAAGGGCATGTTTAAAGTGTCCACAATATATGATATCAAATTGCTGGAATAGAATCCTGCCTCCAACTGTATTGGTGAGTCATAATTGTCAAGGATTGTTTCATCAATGTAGAATTCACCACACAGTCTGAGATCACTTTTGCAATTGAATGGTTCAATAACATCGTGGATAGTATAAATGGGTATTGGAGATGTATTGTTCAAGAGGATATTAGGGTATGATTTGGATATATCAATGCTCACAACATCGTCGGGTATATCATCTATTGTACACCATTGCAATGCTCTTGGGTAATAATCATCCAACATCTCCCTCGTGTTGACATTATAAGTGGATTGAGGCAGATACCCACACATTTGTTTGAATAAAGCTGTACCGATGCTTGTGAATGATTGGTTTGTCCATTTAAAGTCATGAGTCTTGTATATACCAAACAGCTTGTCGCAAATTGATTTTCTGATGTCGTACTCCTGATTCAGAAGATACATGTTTTTCCTGTGATCAATGAACCCGTCCAATACTCCATTGTTGTTCCAATGCAGATATTCGACGTACAATTTGGATGTATTAATGTAAATATCAATTGCCTGTGTCATTTTGACTTCTTCAGGTAGGATAATGATGTTGTTCTCCTTATTGAGGTCATACAAATCATCCATCTTTTCGACTCTGTGTACAAGTTCATGTCTTCTGGACCATTTCAGATCAGTCATGTATTTCAACAGGTCATCACACCCTCCTTGGTTGGCCTTTGAAGCAACCAATTTCAGTTTTTCATCAGTAACGGGGAAACAATGGTGATCTTTCACTATATAGACCAATGTCACATCTGTCCGCGTGTTGGAATTAGTGAATGACACGAACTTCCTGTACATGCTGTCAAAAGCGTGGATTGACACATTTGTATGACAATTCTTGGCCCATTCTATTAGCTGTTCTGTATTGATCATGTAACCTTTCGGCACGTAATCATATATCTCATTTTTCATAAGTATATGTTTTAAAACCCTTTTTGCCTCTAACCTGGTCCCATACATAATCAACCACACAGGTGTTTTTACCATGTGATTTTATTGGTCTTTGTTTGTTCAATAAATATGATTCCAGTTTCAAACTACCCATGAAGTGTTTCATGAAAAATTCTTTGTTGTGTGTGACAATCTTGCAACCGATTTTAGTGATTTCCTGGGCTGACAAGAGTGTGAAGTTGTTGCTCAACAGAGTGTAAACCATGAATTTGTACATGTCATATTTGCTCAATTGAGGTACTTCCATGTTGAACGGACCATATGTTTTGTCTTCAATTATCAACCCGTCTCTGATGTCAACAAATAATGTAATCGATATCTTCTCCCATTTTCCTCCAATTGTGTTAAGTCTTTTGTCAAACAATTTCAAGAATGATGAGCCCCTTTTCCCTGAGGATTTGGACAGTTTCATTTCTTCCCTCCTGAATTTGTTCAATGATACGGCTATTTTTGGATAGACAATATAATCTTTCATTGTTTCGGTCAATTTGTCGTATTTGTCTGAGACGGCATCAACTGCTTTCTGTGTACGTTTGTCCAATTTGCGGATCTTCCTCATCTTTTTCTGAAAAGGGTCTTCATATTCTTCCAGTATAAATTTAATGAGCTGTTTTTTGCTCAGTTTCTTCAAACTTTTCTTGTTCATATAGAGACTATATATAATATTCTTTAATTGGTTTTCAATGTGCGTTTAAGTAGGTTCAATAATTCAAGTGATTCCAAATCCTGGAATCCTTTGAACTGTTTCAAATTTTATTTTTCTGATGCTTCTTTGTTCTTGTGTGAAGTGTTTTACCGGCCATTGTGTAGTTTTTACCATTATTACAAATCTCACAGAACCACTCTTTATTCAGCATGTAGATAGTCCTTTGATTTCTTCTTTCCTCCTTACTGAATACTTTGGGCCTACCCCGTCCTTTCTTAACTTTGTCCATTACTATATTATTACTATATATTTTATTTTTATATCATTATCAGTCTGCGTTTAAATGTGTCCTCCTTGATAAGTATGTTTTACTCTTCTCCATATGCTTAGTTATTTCATAAATTAAATCTTCGAAACAGTTGCTCATGATGTATCTGCACTTATTTTTCTCATACATTTGCTTCATAATTTTTTGTTTATCCGACACTTGATATACACCAGTTGGGCTTTTGAATTCAAGACATAGAGCATTGTATTTTCTTGTTGGATTCATTAACATCAAATCACACTGACCAGACATATATCCTTTGTTATAACTTCTGATTCTCATATTTGAGCTTATTTGATTTTCACCTAAACCGGCTATCATTAATGCATCTTCATATTTCTTTCTGATGAATGAAACAATCTTATAATGCAAATCATTTTCACTTTCAATTAATATCATGTTATTGCTTCTATCATTGAACTGTTTGTAATAACCTTGTTTTCTGATTGATGGTAATACTTTTGATGTAACCCAATGTTTAAATTTTGTTGCTTCCTGTTTTTTAGAGGACAGTATTAGTGAATAAAATCCTGATTCATTTATAAAAAAACATTTGAAAGTTTTTTCAATGGCCTCAGCACGAGGGACCGTTTTTGTCCCCCGTGAATCAGTGGTCTCAGCACGAGGGACCGTTTTTGTCCCCCGTGAATTTGTGTTTATTTTATGGTTTATCAAGATTTTATCATCCGATACAACATAATCTCTGATTGCTCTTT
Organism: Pachyseris speciosa; assembly: GCA_016490735.1. Lineage (NCBI taxonomy): Eukaryota > Metazoa > Cnidaria > Anthozoa > Scleractinia > Pachyseridae > Pachyseris > Pachyseris speciosa. The sequence goes on from JAEMWC010000061.1 coordinate 358,932, forward strand.
GTGGATTTTTATAGTCAAGAATAGTAGCTATGTCTCTACCTCTGAACCATATATCATTTTTATCATCAAAATAACAATCTATTGATACATCTAATTCTTTATTATCGTAGGAATATTTTTGCATTTGTATATTATATTATTTATATTATAATAATTTATTTTCAACCTGTGTTTAAATATAGTCAGGAATAATAATATTCTTGGCTACATAATAGCAAATAACAGAATACTGTAAGGTCTACTTATATATATGTTAGATAGTTTTCTTTTTATAATATATCTTTTAAATCCTTGATCGGTATCCAACTGTTGAAGTCATCACTATATCCCTTCCACCTCACCAAAGCTTGTTTCTTCTTGTAATCTCTGCGAATGACTTTATCAATACGGAAAACATCCTGTCTGGCTTTTAATAACTCAGGTTCATAAAAACTCCCTTGTATTTCTTCATCGTTGAGATCTTTTAGTTTGTATGTTATTGGATTAGTGTATTGGATCTTATCAACTGTAAACACTTCTTCTGTCCAATTTGGTGTATAGCCCTTGTCAAACACATTCCGTTTATACTTAGATATTCGGACCTTGTCGCCGACCTTAAATTTTGGTTTAGCTGATAATGGCTCCATATCACCATACAAATTGAAGTAAACAGTTCCTTCATTCCTCTTTTTACTAGCTTCTGTAGGTGTCATCTTTATGCTTGAATGTTTGGTATTATTATACTGTTTCACTAATTTTGGTAACATGTCTAAATACTGTGTATTACCTTGAACAGTGAACTGCTTCCACATTTTGGATTTAATTGTCCTATTCCATCTTTCAACTACTGATGACTTCTCTTCGTTCTCAGTTGAGTACATATGTACACTATGTTTCTCTAGCAAGTCCTTCAAGTGTTTGTTGTAAAACTCTTTACCTTTATCAACCCATAGATATTGTGGTTTTCTGCCTTCCTTGAATATTGTTTTGAATGCTTCAGTGACAGATTCACCTTTCTTATCCTTCAATGGAACAATCCAACCATATTTGCTGAATACATCAATAACCATAAGAAGATATCGATAACCTTTATTCCATTTACTGAACTGTTGCATTTCAACTAGATCACTTGCCCATATTTCATCCATTTTATTTACAATCACACGCCGCCGAGTGAAATTTCGTTTTATGGGTGCATGTAATTCATCTGCTAATTTTTCTTGCCAGTTTTCTTCACTCGACGGCTTTTTCCGTTTTTTGAAACACCAAGACCTAATTTCTGTTTTTTATCAATTAAGAATCTAGCTGTTTGACCCCATTTTGGCATCTCACCATATGGTATTTGATCTAGTGACTCGACCATTGTTCTATCACAATCACCTTTATTTTTTCCCATATCATAACAAATATCATGATAAGCTGCTATTTCATCTACTTTATTGTAAGGAAGGACATTCCATTTTGTAACCTCACCTGTATTTTTATCATATTTCAACTGTTCGTGCAACGGGTTATAAGGTACCATGTATTTATATTTACTTGGTGTCCAGCCAGCTTTGGGTTTTGGTATTTTTCCAATTAATTTATGAATGTCAATAGCACCACCATAATCCAATCCCTTGATATCTGTTTTGTAATGAATGTTTGGTCTGACTTTTGTTGATAGTTGTTTCAAAGCTTCTGATCCAACTTTTGAGATTGTTGGTTTTGCTAGAGACAGTCCTTTATCAATTAATTTCTTTTGAATATTTGGGTTTCTAAGAGCTTCTGAAGCATAATATCTCCCCATTTCAACCCCTTTCTTTGCCAAAAAAAGGGACACCATGTTCCAAGAATCCAGTAAGTGCCATATCTGCTGCAGAATCCAATATGCCCGCCCCTTTTTTACTCACAAATTTGGTCTTTGTTATACCACATTCAGCACAAGTGCATTTCATCATAGTTCGACCATTTTTCGTCTTCTGATATCTTTCACTTCCTGGGACACATTCAGTGACTTTCTTCTGTTTGACACAATAAGATCTCATATACAAATGGGTTATATTAGTTTCTCCCATAATTTTTCAAAGTATCAGAAAATAATTGCCCAAAGGAAGTCCAACCTTTGTTGTCTTTTCCCTTCATGGCCTTGCCGAATGAACTCATGAATTTAGGATCTGTCAATGGCTTTGGAATTGGGACACCCAATTTCAGAAACCTTGGGTCAAAAACTTTCTCTCCCCATCCTTTTCCAGACTGGTTGCTTTTTACGAATTTCGTCTTTGTTATCCCACATTCACCACATTTGCATTTCATCATGGTTCGTCCATTTTTAGTCTTTTGATATCTTTCACTTCCTGGTACACACTCAGTGACTTTCTTCTGTTTGACACAATAAGATCTCATATACAAATGGGTTAGATATTTTCAAAGTAGTCTATGATGAATCTGTGATTGACACTCACATCTGCTGGATTGAATCTGGAATTGTGTATTATATCCAGTATAGATGTTCCTTTTTGTCTCTCTAGAAGATAGTATAAACACCAATATCCACATAATACTGATTCCCTTTCTTGTATCTCATCACCAGAGTATTCAAGTTGTTTACCGCTTGTAGCCATATACATTTGAACTTCTGTTGGCATCATTAAACCGAAAGAGTCGAAGTATTCACAGTATTTATCATTTTTGAAATTCCTATAACAAACCCAATGAGTACCAGGTCCAATTTTGGAATCAAGATTGACTATCCCACATTCATTCTTTTTTATTTGTCTCGGCAGATTGTCTCTTGAAAATACTCCTCTAAAATGTTTTATTCCAAGTTGTTTCACCCAATTGATTAAATCAAAGTTGGATAAGGGTTTGTTTACAAAATGGTTCCTAGAATTGGGATTGAATTGAATGGACTGTCTTTTCCCAGTAGAAGCCCTTTTCCCTTTTTGGTCTTTTTTTTTTTTCATTCCATAACCGATTGGGTTATCCCATGTACCAAAAACTGGGGGTGATTGCCATGGAATCATAGCGTGTTTCCCACCACTTTTATTTTTATTAACTGCAATGTGATCTGGAACATGAACTGGTAATGACCGTCTAGAACGGCTGTGTTCAACATGCAAACCCTTTCCAGTCAAGGCTTTCATAAGTAGAGGAATTCCAATACTTGCTAAAAGTGTTCCAAGAAACCCACCAGACTGAGTTTTTGTTGGTTTGATAGCAAGTTGTCCACCAGACTGCATTGCATTTACAAGATCAGCCATTTGTCTCACATTCAATAAATTTCCAAAATTCAACAGTTGTGGCAAGTTTTTGTTAGGAATAATGAATCCTCCTTTTTGTTTCTTTCCAAATAATTTATCAATGCCGAGACTTGCTAATGAAGAAAGAGCACCTGTGGCAAATGCTGGAGTCGCTTTAGCTACTGCCTTACCTGCATATGGTAATAGTCTTGTTCCAAGTGAAAAAAGACTTGACCAAAGAGAACCTCCATGTACAACCGCCTTTCTGATTTGACTTTTTGATATATTGATATCAGAACCTTTTCCCAATCTTTTTGATTTCATCAGTTTGTTGATTTGTCTTTTTGTCAACATAAGTTGATCACCGCCAGATAATTCATTATGAGTTAGCCTCAATGTTACCGCTGAATTTGATTTAATAGCTTTTGCCAGCTTTTCTTTCTGACCTTGTGACAGTGTCACTCCATGAGGATGATAAGTAGTCATATAATATATGTTTATACTAAATTGTATTTAATATAAATAATGATTTAATTTAATTATTTAATTATTTAATTTATTTAATTTATTTAATTATTTAATTATTTAATTTAATTATTTAATTTAATTATTTCCATTTACATAGATCTCAGAATCAACTTTCCATCAGTCTTTCTCATCTCAACATCCTGTTCATACAGCACAAGTGCATACACACTGTAATCAGCATTTGTTGCAGCACTCAAAGTGTATTTGAAAGTCAGTTTTGTCATCCCATCTTTAATATCCTGCTTCTGTTTTGTCAGATCAAAGTAAATGAAAGGGAATATTGTACCAAAGTTTCCTCTTGTGAGAAGGGTGTTATCACTGAATTCATTCACAGCTTGAACATATTTCAAAACATCTCTGAATACTCTTGAGGGTTCTGTTGAGGGTTTGTAATGAACCTCTGGATAATCATTTCCATTGCCAACTTCAAGATAACAATCAGTCAAAGTTTGGTTATTTGCAACTGAGAATGTGTTATACAAGAATTTATTCTCTGTCTGATCTGAATCATTAGCATCATTGATGATGAATACAAAGACATTCCTGGGTTTGTTTATTCCTGTGGAAATACGTAAATTGGCTGTCTGTTGTTTTGTTGAATTGCCTCTCTCAACCATTTCTCTCATGTAAGTCCACTTTCTGTTGTCAAGATACGTGCTCATGTACAAAGACTTTCCCGCAGAATTGAAAACAATACGAGGAACTATTAGCTGGAATTTAGTCAGTATCACACGACATTCATCACTAGCCTGCCAAACAAGATTGTCATCACTCTCAAGTGTTAGGTTCACCTCTACTTTTGAGTTAGGCATGAGTTCATCCCAAAAGCTCTTGAAAAAACCGTATCTGTTCAATGCTATCTCTGCATTTATTTCACCACCATCATTAAGCAAAGCTTTACGATCTGAGAATCCTTTGTTATAAGCAGCTTGTGCCACTCTGTTTTCAGCACCTCTGGTGGTGTCAAGATAGAAGAACTCATTGGTTCCCTGACTTACAGCATAACCCTGTGAATACTCAAGCAATGACTTAATATTTGTGGCTTGGTTAGCATCTCAGCATTCATAAACATCGATTCCATTCATTTTTACATTAATGGTGTTAATAAGAGCGTGAACTGAATTAACAATACCATTTCGATCTGCAGCAGCAATATTAGCTCCATCTGCAAGCTTATTTTCTTTGAAAATAACATTAAAACGGGCATTATACCAGTCAAATGGTGTTGTCTCTCCACTGTTATCAACAACAAATCGGTAACCTGTTTTCCTCTGATGAGCATTATTTGCAATCACAGTATTAAGTGCTGTCTCAAGCTCAAAGACAACATCTTCATATCGTTCGATATATTTTGAGTCGCGATAGTTTGACATATATTATTGTGTTAGATAAAAGTTACTTAATTTTTCGAGGTCTGCCTCTCTTTCTTTTGATCTCACCCCCAGTCTTAATCTCGCTCCCACCATTTTTCTTTTTCTTGCTTAAAAGTTCTATTATTTTATCACTACCTTTTTTGCCAGCATGTTCACCAACTGTTGTAGCTGCTTTTTCAGCTGCTTTTTTTACAGCTTTTTTTACCACATCAGTAACAATGCCTTCACCGTGTTGCTCATATTTTTTGTACTCAAACCGTTTCATATACTATTAGGTTTTATAATTCTGTCCCTCTCAAGAATAACTCAATATACCAATCTATCCCATTTAAATCAACTGGTTGTCTAGAAGAATCAGTGACATAAAAACGTATTGAGCTGATTGTGTGTGTTGAGATAGGATTCCATGAAAGAAAACGAGGTTTGTAAGTGAAAGGTAAACTTCTGACGAGATCTGTGACTGGAATAACAGCGATTGTATTTGTACTATTGCCATCAACAATGCTATCTATCACATTATCACAATTAATATAAATTTCATCCACTCCTCTTGTAATATCAGGTAGATTTGCTCCATATTCTGTTGCTGAAACTAATTTTGACTCAAACCCAAGTAGTTTTCTGAATCCAAGATTTCTCAGATCCACTCGATAGTTTTCATCAAGTTCAATCAAAATGCGATATGTTGACAAAACGAAATATATATTGATACCATACTTGAATTTTGATTTGTCTGTTTCAGATGGATTCAGTACATGGCTATTTTTACTCATATACTCATGAATGTAAATATTGATATCGTCGTATGAATACATCCCGTCAACGAATGTTATTGTTTCCCAGTTTACACCTTTGTCATGGCTATATTTCATTTGATTTTTCCCAAAAGATTGTCTGATGTTATACCAACTGTATGTCATATTGATAACATTCACAGCCATTTCATATTTCAAATCATTCGTTAATTTGATTGGTGTATTGAATCTTTTTTCAAAATCATGACTCTTACTTACACCAATTTTGTCTCTGTTTTTACTGTTAAATCGTAATGAAATTTTCGTCATATACTTTTACATTAGATATTTCATCATTATTTTATTTAGCTCATCGTTTCCAACAATTCCCAGTCTGCTTAAGGTGTGCAATATCTTTACAAACTCATTTCTGACACCAGCACTGTTATTACCTGCAAATAGGGACCCACCAAGTAATTGCAATCGTGAAAGCAAGTCTCCAATATTATTATAATGAAAAACACCTTTTCCAATTTTCATTCCTTTCCCTACGTATTTGTAAGAAGCTAATACATCTGTAATCGTTTCTCTGTATTTCCTCAAAGTTTGTATTTCTCTATCTATAGATTCTTTATCTTCTGCACTCATTGTTTTTCTTTTTCTTTTCCCTCCTAGTCTCATTGCGATATCTGCAGATTCATTTTCTTCTACACTAATTGATTTTTTTTTCTTCCTAGATCTTGGGCAATTTTTGCAGCTTTATTCTTTTCTTCAAGACGTTTTTGTGGGCTGACTTGAGTTAATTCGGATGGTTTCAAAAGCTTGTTATTTTTCAATATAATCCTGTCATCTTTATTGAAATTGTTATCGATCGCTAATATGTTGGGTGTCCTATCCTCATCTTTATCTTCTTTAGGTGCTTCAATGGCTTTAGGAAGTTCCGTTTCAAATGTAATTGCTCTGCGATTAGCTTCAATAACATCATCAAGTCCTTGTGTTAAAGCTAGTTGATTTTTTTTCAACTGTTCAATGACTTCATCCTGTTTTTTGTCAACACTTTCTTTCACACTCTTCTGGACATCAATAGAGGGTTTCAGTAATTCTGATGTTGTATCATATGCATCCTGTTTTCTGTATTCATAAGTCTTGATAACATCTCGAACTTTTTTTGTTTCATTTCCAGCTTCAATTCCACTTTTGAGAAGCCTTTTCATACGTTCTATATCCATATACAATTGTGTTAGACTAATCTAAACTATTAACATATGGAAATTCCAAATTATGATATCATTCAGGATTCAAACAATTCATTCAGACAGTTGTATCCGTATATGCCTAAAGATACATTTAGAATGTTATTGGCTGGAAATTCTGGATCTGGAAAGACAACGTTGTTCTTGCATCTGATTATGGAACCGTTGGTCTATTACGATCAAATACATTTATACGCTAAAAACTTGGATCAAGACAAATATCAATATTTACAGCAAGTTATGGATGGAATAAGCAAACAGGTTGGTTACCCCGTTTTAGTTTGTAGCCAAGATGAAATTTTACCCGTTGAACAAATCAAAGACACTGAATTGCAGCGACTGGTTGTATTTGATGATTTCGTGACTGATAAAAAACAAGATCAAATCATAAGCTATTTCATTCAGGGTCGCCACAAAAATTGTTCAGTTCTGTACCTAACACAATCCTTCTACGGTTGCCCTAAATCTATTAGGCTCAATTGTAGCCACTTCTGCCTTTATGATTTTCCATCATCGAGAGAGAGAAACTTAATATCCCAAGAGCTTGGAATTGATAAACAAAAGTATATTGAAGCAACAAAAAAACCGTATTCCTTCTGTTATGTTGACAAACCAATGAAAACAGTGAAGAGAAATTTTTACGGTGTTATCTAATCTAATATTATATGGGATTATTTAATGATTTACCAACTCCAGACAATATAGGAACTGGTGAAAGAGGTCCAAAAGGGGATAGAGGTCCTGGTGGTCCAAAAGGTAATAAAGGTGATAAAGGTGATAGAGGTCCAGCTGGTCCTGCTGGTCCAAAAGGTGATAAAGGTGATGGATTCAAATTAACACAAGATGGTAACTATGATCTTGAAAATAAACGCTTGACTAATGTTGGAGAACCAAATTCAAACAAAGATGCTGTTAATATGAGATACGTCAACGATGCTGTTTTATCAATTGAAGGAACACGTGTTAATCCATTTAAATTTCTTCTTGAAGATATATCAAAAACAACTATTCTTAGAAATGCAAATGATCTCAAATTGGAAGATTTTAATAAAAGCCCTTACTTAATAAATAAAAAAGCCTTGTCTTTTGTTATTCCTACTGCTAGCCAGACAACTGTTCTTCGTTTTGATTTGTCACAATTGGAAGTTTCAAGATACACTTTTGCTGTTGAGTTTTATACAAACGGTAATCCAAATAATGCAACAGTTGATGATGATAATTTGTCATCCAATTTAGTTGAAAGAAAAGATTCGATAAGAAGAGCATTTCCAGAGACTCATATTGTAGAGGCTTATCTCAAAAGAATATTCTTCCTTGAAAAAACAAGTAATGGTCAAACATCAATGGAGTTATTGTGGATTTCACCATATTTACAAAATAATAAAAAACATTATGTTATAGTTTATGGTGATTTACGGATTTTCAAATATCATTTTATCACATATTCACGATCCTGTTTTTGAAATTGAAAACGGCAACGTCGTTTTTGGTGGTAATGTTGACATGAAATTGAACAAAATCCTTAACCTGCAGGATACCCCCTCAAACCCACAAGACGCTGTAAACAAAAAGTATGTTGATAATAAAACGGCTGATTTCCTTAATAAAACACTGGTGGTGTAATTTATGCACCTATCAGCATGAATAGGAATGATCTATTTGGCATACCAGATAACCCAAGATTTGGTTATTCAGCTGTAAATAGAAACTATGTGAACAATAATTTTTTGAAACTAAATGGAAGCGCTGCAATGACTGGAGATTTGGACATGGGGCGGAATATTGTCAAAAACATGAAATATCCCGTTGATATATTAGACGCCACAAACAAAAGCTACGTTGACTCTCAAATTGCAAGCTGTATAAAAAGGGATGGATCAAATCCCGCAGAAGGTGATCTAAACATGGCTGGATACGCAATTCAAGATTTAAAAGATGTTGATAATAGTACACCAGCTGAAAATGCAGTTAATAAAAAATATGTGGACCAGAGGTTGCAAACCAAACTTGATGCAATCGCACAACAAAATCTAAATATGAACAACAATGCCATTACTGATCTTGCTCCACCTGTCCACGCAGACGACGCAGTGACGAAAAGATATACTGACGAGTATTTTCTTCGACGAGACGGTTCAACTGCAATGTATGGCGATTTGTCAATGGGTGGAAATAGGGTGACGAATTTAGCGGACCCGTCGAATGAAACTGATGCAGTGAACTTCAGAGTTTTAAATCGAGCTGGAATAGTTATGAGAGCAAACGCTTTATTATTGAATGGAACAAATGCGATGGCAGCAGACTTAAAACTTGGAGGGCATAAAATCATTGACTTAAAAGAAGGAACAAATAAAACTGATGCCGTAAATTTAGGTCAATTAGAAAAAAGTCATATTTCATCTGCTTCTCATCCAAAGAATGCTTTCAAATATTTGATGAATGATGTCGATGAAATTAGCACTGAATATGGCTTGACAGCTAATGGATATGTCAATTTACCTCGTTCACCACATTTGATTTCAAAAAAGGTCATTGATATAGACTTGAATAAAGAAGCTAATCATATTTTCAGAGCTAGAATTGGATTTAATATGTACACAATAAAAGATGGAAAATACACTTTCATTCTTGAATGGCTATTTCCTGATTATGAAGGAATGAGTCTTAGTAGTGTAACATTCAGTGCAACTGGTGGAATTACAATTCATAAAACTGTAGGGAGAAAATTTGATAACAGAAATGAAGATCATTCGAGATATTTATTATGGATTGAAAAACCTTCAGTAAGTTCACCACCTGAATATTTATATTGTACGATTCATATTAATGCTAACCCAACTTATCCAAATAAGTACAAAGTTCATTGTGTTGCATATGGTATTGATTTTGAAGCAGCAGACGTTCCATCAAGTGTTTACGACTTCACTGAAGCTTATAAAATCGTGAATGAAAAAATACAATTACAAACTGATTTAGATTTGAATGGACATGCTTTGATTAATAATTCATCAAACTTATTTGACGGTCAAAATGGTGAATTGACAATGCTAAATAATATTAATATGAACAGCTTCCTTATAAGTGAGGCTAAACTTGGTGGTGATTTAAATCTGAATGGCTATAGAATTCATAATAATAGTTTGAATCTATTTCGTTCAAGTGTTACAGGTGTAATCATGGAAACAGCTTTCGATTTGGGTGGATTTGCTCTCTATCAGCCAAAATTAGGAGGTGATCTAAATTTGAATGGGAATAATATAATTGGTCAAATACAATATTTAAATTGCTTTGTTAAAGCCAGTCAAGGACATAATAAGAATACTTTAAAGCCTGTATTGATAAATGGCTCTGAATATTTAGTTATTCATAACAATAACTTTTATATTAAGAAAATGTATATTATACAAGGAACAAAACCCGGAATGTTCTACTTCAAGAAAAAGAATGAAGGTGCTGGGTTATTGCCATTTCCAGCAACTATTTTCGAATATAGAATTCCTTCTATGAGTAGAAACATAAGAACAGTTACAGTCAATAAATCATTATCGAGAGGCTATTTTATAATTGACTATTCACATCCCAATAGTGGAGCATTTGATACAACATTCACACTTGAAGTAATTATGAATTAATCTAAAATAATATTATATGGGATTATTTAATGATTTACCAACCTCAGATAGAACTGGTGAAAGAGGTCCAAAAGGTGATAAAGGTGATAATGGTGATAGAGGTGATAGAGGTGATAAAGGTGATATTGGTCAAATTGGTCCACAAGGTCCGCAAGGTCCAGTTGGTCCGCAGGGTCCACAAAGTCCGCAAGGACCACAAGGTCCAGTTGGCCCACAGGTCCACAGGGTCCACAAGGTGTTTCAGGTTCTGTTGGCCCCAAAGGTGATAAAGGTGATGGATTTACATTAACACAAGATGGAAACTATGATCTTGGAAACAAGCTTTTGACAAATGTAAAATCTGGCAATGATGACAATCATGTTGTTGTCAAATCACAAGTTTCTGATATTGTCAGAGACAGTTTTTTGGATCTGTGGGTTTCTGAATTTATTAGATTGTACTCAAAATGTGTATATCAAATCGACAGAGCAAACAATAATTTTGTAGATATGAATGCAGGCAGAAAAGTTGAAACATTATATGATCTCTCAAATGAAGAAAATAATGCAACTCAATCAACCATAAATTCAAGACCTACTGTTTGTACCAAGGTTGAGAAACTTAATGGACGTTATTTTTTAAAATTTGGTGGATCACAGAGAATGATAAGTCAAATAAATTTAAATAATAATGCTGTTAATATTTTCATTGTTTACAAATTAAATTCAAATACAGGTGGAAATCCATGGAAAAATGGACTTTTTGGTCATGATAATGGAGGTTATGATAAGTTTGTCAGCTATTACAATGGTTCAAATTTAGTTATAAGTGGTGTTGATCAATCAAATTGTGTTTATTTTGGTCCAGCATCATCTATACAAAATTTCAGAAAAATAGCAGATTATTCTGTAAATGATTTAGGTAAAATTAATGTTTGGCATTGTTTGTCTGTTCATTGGGATAATTTGTCTTCTCCAAAAACGGGAAAAAGTAAAATCTATTGGAACAAAAAACATATTGGAAGTTTTACATCTGCTAATAGAACCGGTAGTCAACAAATGACTTTTGGTGATTTAAATCCAAATTCCATTGCACCCTTGGATGGCTCCATTGCTTTCTTTTGTGTATATTTGGACATCATAATGGACAGTAAAACAATTTTAGACCATCATAGTGTTTTAATGCAACGATATAGTATATGATAAAAGAAGTAGTTAAATACGTTAAATTCTTTTTCAGAGAGACAAAAAAACAGTATCCTGACATTGATGACTCTATTTTTGAAAAAAAAATTGGAACAAAAAACATATTGGAAGTTTTACATCTGCTAATAGAACCGGTAGTCAACAAATGACTTTTGGTGATTTAAATCCAAATTCCATTGCACCCTTGGATGGCTCCATTGCTTTCTTTTGTGTATATTTGGACATCATAATGGACAGTAAAACAATTTTAGACCATCATAGTGTTTTAATGCAACGATATAGTATATGATAAAAGAAGTAGTTAAATACGTTAAATTCTTTTTCAGAGAGACAAAAAAACAGTATCCTGACATTGATGACTCTATTTTGAAATCATCTTTGATTTACCAATATCTGTATCACAAGCACTTCAATGAATTTATCCAAATCAGTAGCATCATAGAAACTCACAAGGACATTGGACTCATCGGACCTGGCAGTGGTTGTCTGACATGCTTCTTGGAATCTACACTTGGTTGGATTGATACATTGCAAACACATGGTATACTTCATGATGCATATGGAAGATTTTATAATAGCTATTCATTAGACCGTGGATATTGTTATGCAATACCTTGTTTATTTACATCAAAGCGAAGAAAAAGATCTCCATTATCTGGCCAAATATCTGGGATTCTTTATTGCATTTTTAATAGAATTATTGTATAAAATATATATATGAAAGAGAGAAAAAGTATATTCAGCTGGAACCATATTTCAGGTGAATTAACAGAAGATCAGGTAAATGAATTAAAAGCCTATTACCACACATATCACAGAAAGTGTTGGGCTCATAAACAGGCTGTTAAACGGTTTAAAAAATGGAAATTAATTGGCAATTCGGCATCCATTTTATTTGCAACTGGCGGTCTTGCTGCAAGTATTTCAACTGGTGGGGTTAGTTTGGTTGCCATCAGCACAGTATCAATGTTAATACAAGGATGGATGAAACATAAAAACCTTGATCTGAAAATACAGAATTGCACATATGCTTATCAAAGCTACCAACACCTTCTGAATACAATAAAGGAAACCATGAGAAGTGGCAATTTCGAGGCATCTAGCAGACATTCAACCATGAAGTATATAGACGATTATGTCGTTGATAACAGCCCTATCATAGACAAGTATTTTGTCAAATATGATGAAAAATTCACTGTCTGATAATTTTCATGATCTTATCAAATATTTGCAATAAGATTTCAACCCAATATCGATCATAAAATCCCAGCGTCTCTTTTGATCTAGTAACTATTATTTCATCAAATGGAAGATCAAGCATTAAAAATATTTGCTTAAGCATAAATTTAGTACTTATCATCCTTTTACGATTCTTATTCACCAAAGGAAGGACAGTGTCAATCTCTTCGAATATTTCAAATATTTTACCCTTATCCTTTACTGAAATTTGAAAATCATTTCCACAGATTTTATTTATCACTCCCTCAATATGATACTTGCGGTGATATAATGACTTTCTTTTTATCTTATACATGTTATCATAGAAATCTATATACTCTTTACAATGATCATAACCATGGACTGAACCACAACTTACGCATATAATCGCTCCATCATCATTCAATACATTCTGTTCATCACAACATGGTTCCTCTTTTTTAACACTATGTTTTGCTATTCTCTCATCACAAAAAGGACAATAATATTCTCCATTTGATATCAATTCGATGTGAATATCTGAATTACAACTCATTCTATACTATTATATGAGAAGTTATTTTTAACAGGGGGGTGAAACCGTAGATTGTGCATAATAGGGGGGTAATACCGTAGGTTTAAATCATAAAATGGTATTAGTTGATTTTACCATTTTATGGAAATAATTTTTGCATTTTAGGGGGGTATCATTGCAGAATCGCGTTTGCTTTTTAGGGGGGTAAAACAGTAGGTTTGAAAACTCAATTGTTAGTTGATTGTATCACTTTTTGGGAAAACTCTTGATTTAGTAATATGTGAAACTCAATAGTTAGCAGATTGTATCACTTTTTGGGAAATGAGTGTGAGTTTTTGACATTACAGCACCAGTAGTCATGCTCCCTTACGCGTATCAAACTTTGCCTATTGTCTTGGTTAGGATTTTTTAAGACAATGAAGCTTTTGTTATCTTTCCTTAGGGATTTTTCTGTTCGGTGACGCGAACTTAGACTCGGGTTAAGTCGGATCCAGTTCGCAAATTTTCAGTGATGACATTTTGTTCCCCACGGGAGCCTACTAGGGAAAACACAGACAGACTAGCAGGGAGTGAGTTAGTAAATGCAAGAAGCGTCTGTCGAAAAGATGTTGAGTTACACGTCCAGTCCTACCGTGTATCGCCCAACTCCAGCACACAGAAAATAAAGAAAATATGCATGAAATCCTTACGACGTACTTTATCAGTGAACGGAATTTATTTCAGTCATGTTATTGCGAGCAAGCGTTCTCCGAATGCCGGGAGCGATCAGTTTTCCATTTGCGTTAAATTTGTTTTGTTTTAATTTTTTTTCTTTGCCCGCGCGACGCCGTTTTAAAATAAACTGGGGCAGGCAAAAAAATACCTGATCCTGGAAATCGGCTCTTTATGAAAAGAAAGGAAAGAACACTGCGTGCGTGTCTTTAGCCACTGACGCAAGAAATGTAAAAGAAACGACGTTGTTGTTGTCACGCCTCAGGAACAAAGAAAGTGTGATTTCACACCTTAAACGTTTGAGCGATGTCGCTTTTTGGAAAGCGCAGATAGTTTGAAAGAGCATTTATCGTTCGTTTCGCGCACAAAGCGACAGATGACAACGTGAAAACAATGTGCTCATCAAGTTAAAAAAAATACTTCTACCCACAAATTATTAAGAAAACCACCAAATCACAAAGAATACGCTTTCAGCGTTACACTTTGCAATGCTAAAGACGTCTTTGAAATGAGAGTGTTATTAATAATTGCCCCTTAGGCTTTGTCTTATTGAACGTCAACCAACAATTTAACAATGTAACTTTTATAATCGCATGGCAGGTTATAAATGGCGTTAACGAAAACGAGGGAAGGGGAAAAGTGGAGGGATAGAGCCTTGTTTCACTGTTAGAGTGCTAAGCTTTGCGCGCGAGACGAAGGAAAAATAATTATGTTCTTTACAACTTTCTGTGCCCCGTCCGAAAAGTGAGGTCACTCAAACGTAAAAAAGTGTGAAATCACACTTCCTTTGTTCCCTTTGGCTTGCGGACAACATATTTTCTTTCATATTCATTGCGTCAGTGGCTGTATATTTGAAGACGGCGTCAAATTTTATAATCGCTTTGCACGTTATAAATGGAGTTAAGGAAAAGGAGCGAAAAGGAAAAGCGGAGGATTTGAACTTTGATTCACTGTTAAAGTTCTTACCATGATAACGTGCCAACTTAACAGACACTTAAATGATTCGACTGTGAACTAGCCGTTTGTTAGTCAAATACAAATGTAACTTCCAAGTTTGATTGCGAAAGCGCTACTGCTCTTCCCAGTAGATCACGACACCCACGGGTTTTTTTTTTTGTAATGGTTCATGAGTGTTCGAAAAGTTTTATTGAAACTATTGTGCGTAATTTTTCGCTTGGTTACTGTCCAGACCTCGCTCTTCTTGTCACAAACCTCCCCAACCCACCCCCTTTAGATGTGTCCAAGCTGCAACAATCGTTACAACACCCTCCCCCACAAAGGCAGTGTTTGTAACACTTATCGCTTCCGAAGATATTTGAATTTCGCGCTCGGTGAACTGGCTACGCGTCGGTGATTCCTAACCTTTGTCTTGCGAACAATAGAAACCCTTTCCTTCAAACAATAGATAAGGCCATAAAAGGAGTGAAAGCTTAACTTATTGTTCTGCAAAATCCTAACCAAAAGTTTGATACGGTAAAGTATCAAAACGGCAACGGAAGCGTTTAGAAAGACCTTGGATTTCGAAAGCAATCATGCACTCAATCAAACAAAAACATAAATTAGTAAAGACTCATTTATATAGCACGGATCCAAGCAAGGTAAAAGAGTATAAAGCATATAGTTATAAGTTGAATAGGATTATACACGCAGCTAAAAAGAACTATCTCTCTAAACAATTTGAACTGAACAAAGAAAGCATAAAAAACACATGGAAATTAATTAGCAAAGTAATAAGCACAAAAAAAGTAAATACTCAACATACAGTTAAGAAACTGCTGCGTGACAATAGAATTTATGTAGACAAGCAAAGTATTTGTGATCAATTAAATAACCATTTTATCAACGTTGGAAATGACCTGGCAGATAAACTGCCAAAGCATGACATAGACCCTCAGTGTATTTAGATAGAACTATGACAGCAAACAGTTTTATGTTCCGTGGCATTTGCCCGACAGAAGTATATGATGAAATAATGAGTTTGAAAATAAATAAGTCGGCATTAGATATTCCAAGAAAATGCATAAAACACGCAGCAAACCACATATACGAGGCATTAAGTATGGTTTTCAATCAATCTTTATTACAAGGAATATTTCCGGAAAACTTTAAAGTTTTAAAAGTCACACCAATAGCTAAAGAGGGTGAGGAGATGGACCCTTTTAATTATCGACCTATATCTACACTCTCTGCATTAACTCAGATTTTCGAAAAACTCATTTGTAAACAGCTTGTAAACTATTTGGAAAAGCATGCAATCCTATACGAGTTCCAATTTGGCTTTAGAAAGGGACATTCAACTTCACAAGCCATTGCAGAAATTGCTGATAATTTACGTAATGCGATAGACAATAATCTGTATTCTTGTGGCGTGTTCGTAGACTTTTCTAAAGCATTTGATACGGTAAACCACACAATCTTGCTTAAGAAAATGGAACGGTACGGGATACGGGGTGTTCCCCTCCAATTTTTTGCAAGCTATCTTACAAATAGACAGCAATATGTACAGATGGGAAATACAGTTTCATCAGAGCAAACAATGACGTGCGGAATTCCACAAGGGAGTCCCTAGTTCCAGTATTATTTTTAATCTACATAAACGATTTACCGAACTGTTCCAATGCCTTAACATTTAGAATATTTGCAGACGATACAAACGTGTTTGCTTCAGCCCGCGATCTGAAAATTCTCGAGAAAATAGTCAACTCTGAATTTAAAAAAGTGAAAATATGGTGTGATGTAAATAGATTGTCAATTAACTTCTCTAAAACAAACTTCATGATTATTAAATCGCAAAAGAAAAAAGATGATCAAGTAAATATCAACATTGAAAGTGCAGACGATACAATAAATGTGCTGCAAAGGAAGCAAAAAATAAAGTATTTGGGTGTTTTGCTTGATGAAACGATGTCATTTAATCACCATATTTCATACATCTGTACAAGAATTGCCCGAAACAATGGTATTATATCTAAGCTGAGACATTATCTTACTATACTGCAAATGAAACAAATCTACTACAACTTAATATACCCATATATCTCATATGCAATATTAGCGTGGGGAAGTGCATACAAAACACACATTGATAGGATACAAACTAAACAAAATCATTCTGCCAGGCTTATTTTCTTTGCCACCGCTTATGGTGAGCACACAGAAAGTGCACTTCCCCTGCTAAATTTATTAGATGTTCTTACGGTACAAAATGTTTATAGATTTCAGATTCTAAAATTCACGTACCTTTGGCATAAAGGCCTTCTTCTATTTTCAATATGCCAGTAATGTACACAAATACAATACCAGGTATGCATCGAAACGAAACCTTTACGTACAGAAAGTGCGAACTAATACGGGAAAACAAACAATCGGATATGCGGCGTGTATTATCTGGGACAAAGTTCCCTTAAATCTTAAAGAACTAAACATATACCAATTCTCAAAACAACTAAAACCTTATCTACTGTCAGAACAGCATAACTAAACGCAACCTAAGCATATACTCTTTCATTCCTATTATATTGTACACTTAAGACTGCTTCTTTAAAAATAGTTCCTATCTCACTTATTTACAACTTTTAAATCTGGAGAACTGGCTAGAAAATCCCAGGATTATTTCAGCTCCAGGCTTTACCAAGTACAAACAGAAATGTTATTTATTATTTTTTTTAAACTTTATCACCGTATGTATGTACAAGGCAAATAAAGGTGTTGTTGTGGTTTATGAGTTTGAAATTCGATGCATTCATGATTTTGATGAATTCAAGAGTTGAACGAATTCAAACTTTTGACAAATTTATTGAAAGCTCTGGTGCATTTCTATAGACGAAATCAAGAATTCACGGAGAATCTACACCTTTGAATTTTGAACCCGATACAGCGCCATACCTTTCTGGACCCCCTTTCTGGACTCCCTTCTGGACCCCCTTAATAACAATAAAATGATAAAACGAATAAAAATAAATAATTACTCTTCGCTTTGGATTTCAACTTCGGTCGGTTCATTAATAATTACAGACAGTATTATAGTAATTGCGAACAATACCACAGCCAGTTGCCATTTTCATCCCATTTCGCTGACTTTGCCTGGCTGATTTTGTTACCAAATACTTTAGAAATTTCTCACAAATATTATGCAAATTGTTCGGCTTTCAACTGGCTTTCGAGGAATGTGAAATGAGCTCAAAAACTATCCTTTTCTGTTTGGATTAGAATAACTAGCAG
>JAEMWC010000061.1:387500-422500 GCA_016490735.1 Pachyseris speciosa
CCGTTTTCTGGCTAGATTCTAGCCAAAAAGAACCAAAACTGCCCAGAACTCTGTTTGCTGGTGGACTTCATCGCGCCATTTGTTCCTGATACTTAATATTAGCTTTCCAAGGTCGGGCATGCGCAGAAAGCAAAATTTTGTTTTTGGGTTGAAAAGTTTCACCATCCCCTCTCCTTCTACCTTTCGCTTTCTTTCCTCCCCTTTTCTTTCGCTTTTCTTGCCTCGTTTTCTTTTTCTCTTGCTGGGCATTTCCTGGGCTTCCTTTCGGTGGCAAAAGATTTGTGGAAAACTTTTAGGATCATAGGATTAGGTGGAAAGAAGTGCTGGTGGGTAGTGGAACAAAATTTTCATTCAAATTTTTGGCTCAACGTCACTTGGTTTTTTCGCGTTTTCTCCGGCCTTCTGGACAGAATCGTGCTCAGTTGGGTATGCCTTGAAAGATCTCTTCCCCCTTCACATGCTACATGTAAAAGTTGTCCGTGAGCATTAAAATTGATGAAGTCACAAGCGGTACAGGGGACGTGGTTCTGCGAGGCCGGTTTTGGCCGACACGGGTGCCAATGGGTTAATCTTCAGCGACTTATTTCAGACAGTTGATTTGAAAAATTATGAGCTTGATAATGGCGTCAACGACAACTCTGAAACGTTGTTCGATTTTGTCGATGACTGTTTCTTCCTTATGTATTTCCAAACCTTTGCTTATAAGGATTTTTAGGATTCATGTAGAAAAAAAGAAACCAAAAAAAAAAAAAAAAAGAAAAAAAAAAAAAAAGGAAACAAACAAACCCGCGGAATTGTTTTGTACCGGAATGAAGGACTTACTGGTATAAAGGGTGTCAACTACTGGGAAGATACTGGAATGACGTAATCAACAAACTGTATAAATTTAGTAAAACAATAAAATTCTTTAGATCTAAAATATGAATTATTAAAAGTTATTAAAGCTCTTTAAAATCTAAAAGTACTTTAAACCTTATCAAAATGAAAATTTTTAAAACAAATGTTTGTCCTATGTTAGAGACGTTTAACTAAGTTTGATCTTAAGCATACTGCACGGTATCGAAAAATAATTTTGTTTCCCTTTGTGTGTAGATCTAAAGTTTTCGAAGGTGAAGGCCGCGACACTAACGATTTGAGTGCTTAAGGATTTCAAGGTTCTTCCTGAGGTTAAGAATTACAATCATGCAACAGCCCTATATACATAGATATAAAAACAGCAAAACATTTAACTTTACATGCGATATTGGCTGTCAGAAACTGTTCCACCATGTTATATTTATACAAATCTACTGTCTGCTGCCATTTTTAACTTGAATAGACCTCTTCAAGGTTTTTTCCGCCATCTTGTAGGGGGTGCAAAAACATTGGGGCGAGCGCGCGGCCAAGCATTCAAAACAATGGCGGACGATACGATCAACACGACGGCTGTCCTACCTTCGTCTTTAAAAGCTTGCTTTGAGAACAGAGGTAACGAGAATAACAAGTAAACAGTCTTTACTTGTCGGCTGAACGTGAAGGTGGGCCTGAAATAGTTTCTGATGCCCAGGCAAGGCGATGAAGTCCTCGAGTACACGGACTTCCTAAGCTTAACTGTAAGTTCGTTGAAGGATTTTCTGGCTCTTTGTGGTGTTAAACTGCAGGGTGTTCATTAGGCATCGGAGATCGGAGAATACTCCGGCTACTACGCAGAATTCTCCTGCTAAATTTCGCTTGCTCCCTGATAGAGCTTTGCCTTTTCATAATAATTCTCCTGTTACTTCACACTATTCTCCTCTTACTACAGTTCTTAATAAAAACCATTAAAAGCCCCTGCCATTTAAGCCCCTGGCTTTGGCCCAACTTATGATTACCTTGTATAGAATTTTGTGTGGAATAAACAATAAACAAACAATAAAAAAAAAATAAAAAAATAAAAAAAAAAATCCTGAATATAACTGGCAAAAAAGCCGATCTCGTTGCTCGGACATTCAGTGCATACGAGCTCAATGTTCCAAAGAAGTTTTCTCATCAAGAAATTTATTCAAACCTAAAACTCGAGTACAATTCAAGACTCTCGCACCACGGAATTGTTACAGATCCGAACTCCTTATCTGCTGAAGCATGGCAGAACAATATTCATGAATGGCTTGAAATCGATGATGGTAAACTGTTCAGTTTTTATATTTTACGAAAAAAAGCCGGCTGTGGATGTGGACTATATTGGGGTCTGTAAGGACCAGAAGGCCTACTCCTACTGGAGGAGTGGTTTTGTTGATACTGTTTAATAGCGAAATGCCCTGTGAACAGTAAACTGTCATTTTTAAAAGGAAAAGTCTGCCCCTCACAAAGGATTCGGGATGATCCGCATGAAGTATGGTTTTGCACTGAAGGACCTAAGAGTGACAGTAGGATTGTTACATCATGGAGCACTTGCATAGCAGGGTCAGGAGAAGCATACAGCCACGTCATTGCTTTACTTTATAAAGTAAACTATGCCTTTAAGAAACTACATTTCACCAGCTTGTACGAGTGTTCCGGAAGGATGGAACAAGGGAACAAAAAGAGAGGAAAACGTAAAGCTTGTGGGATGTGGCTGAAGTGACAAGGATACCTACAAATTAATGTGATCTGGTAAGCTGAAGCCACTGTAAGGCCACTCACATTAATTTGTGAAGTATCCTTATATGTGAGTACTTGAGCCTGGGTATTAGCTATGCCATGCTGCTGAGGCCTAAGAAGGCCGAAACAGCTGTCCATGGCTGCTAATGCTTGGGCTCAATCTTTGCTTTGGTAGATTTAAGGGGTAATGCCCGCTACCATGTGGTAGAGAAAGAGGCCATCAAAGCTTTCATGGCTGAGGTAGCCTATCAGCATGAAGGAGGTCTTGACCGTCTTGATGGGCTAAAAGAATGTGGCTTGTTCATAAGGGCAGACCACCCTAACGTCAGATTCTCTAGTTAAATGCTCAAACAGTATTGATATAATTTATAAACAGTAGGGTCGTCTTCGCAGGTGTCTGAGATCTCCGACAGTTCGTCTTCTGATTCAAAACCCCTTTTACGTTTAGGGCTGAGAGACCTTTCCCACACCTGTAGTCGATTTCGTTTACACGTTTTTGGTGTGTTGGATTGGAAATGCTCAGAAACCATCATAAACAAGGAAGGGTAATCTGTTTCGGGATTATCTGGCATTTGTTTTCCCTCAGGAAAATGGTTGGAGCAAACATAAGTGCCCTCCGCGCCCGTACCCTGGCCACCTGCTTCCACCAAATTTCGGCCAATTTCTTGTCTTTAAGCCACTTGTGAAAGACCAGCTCCGCAACGTGAGACCTTTTAACAATATAATCGGGATAAAGTTTGTCATTATCACAGTAACCGACTGCAACGTGAAGGCGTAGCAATCACGGGAAGTATTCCTCAGATAATAGGAAAACACCATTTAGCGAACTTGCAGTTAAGCTTAGGAAGTCCGTGTACTCGAGGACTTCCTTGCCTTGCCTGCGCATCAGAAACTATTTCAGGCCCACCTTCACGTTCAGCCGACAAGTAAAGACTGTTTACTTGTTATTCTCGTTACCTCTGTTCTCAAAGCAAGCTTTTAAAGACGAAGGTAGGACAGCCGTCGTGTTGATCGCATCGTCCGCCATTGTTTTTAGTAATGCTTGGCCGCGCGCTCGCCCCAATGTTTTTGCATCCCCTACAAGATGGCGGAAAAAACCTTGAAGAGGTCTATTAAAAGACTTAGTGAGCACAGTAAATTCTATTTTGCACCATTGAGTTCAAATATCAGTCTATAACAGAAGGTCACTCCCTCTTTGGCTTGGTTTCACTCCTTTTACAGCACAGACGACACAGGCATCTACACGTCATCGTTATCACCACGACAACCAAGGTAACTACAGCAACAAGGAAAGCTATGACATCAAGTAAGTAGTACTGATACCAAGGGATGTTAAACACTTGAGCTCTGAGATGCCGGGCTCCACCATGTCTGAGTACATACTCTATCCAGTCACCAGTAGTCTCTAATGGGGTTCGCGGCTTGTCTTTCATCAGCTTAGAAATGCGCGTAGCGTCTCTCTTGAACCTGAAAACGTACCACGACATAAAGCCAAGTTTGGAAAAAACAAGCAAATCTGCTGGTACACAGAAAACTTGTAAAGCTGGCCCTCTTTGCCTACAGCATAACTGTGGCATTGTAACCGCTTCATTTAACTGGATCTCATATGGAAACCACTACAGTGTTGCTGCCTCATAAACCACAGTTTAACTGTGACCACCTAGTCAACGATTCAACGATGTCCATTTCTGGTATATTGCATAGTAGTCAACTTAGGTTCATTCGTACTCTCCGAATAGGCCGGTTCGTTCTCAAATTATGCTGTTTGTACTTACCATCTTACGTTTAATTCTTTTCTTTCCGAAGTAGGAAATAAACTGGCGCAATGCGCAAATGAGACAATCACAGGACTCGCTACTAATCCAAATAATAAATATTTCTTATAATTAACAATTATTCACCGAAGTGGAGGTGACTAGTGGTGGATATTTACCGAGCCGCGAAGCGGCGAAGTAAATATCCACTACTTTTAGTATATACCAAACAAGCTGAATAATTAGCGAACCAAAGAATTACTTTATGTGTGACAATATACCGACATGTAGAGGTTAGCTATCACTGCGGATACCGGGCTACCCATGGCTGCTCCTTCTTGCTGTTCGCAAATCAGTCCATATACTAATTATTATTAGTACATACTAAAACAGTGGATAGCGTTGAAGGCGCGCTCTGATTGGCTAGTCAAACTCCGAATATCCTTTGCTATTTACCTCCGAGCAACTCGCGAGTTTCGTGCTCCCTAGTGTGAATTTTGAAAAAAATGGCGTATCCGTGACAAGCGAAGAAATCATCCAAATTAACGACGAAGCAGTCCCTGAAAACACAAAGAAAGCGACTATGTTTGGTTTGGCCGTGTTTAAAGATAATGGTTTATGTTTTTAACCCGGAGTTTACCGATAAACGCCAATGAGAAAGGTTTTGTTTACAAATGCAAATTAATTAATCTTGCGTAACCTCACTTGTTCACTTGAAAACCAAAGTTGAATGATATTTTTTACAGAATGGTTTCAAATGCAGAGAGAATTTCAACTCCATTTAAAGAATGTCGCCACCAGAACTAAACAAATGTCTTCGGAAATTTTATCTGTCAGCGAGAAAACGGGCGGCTTGTGTTGTGATAGCTTACATGAAGGGCTTTCTGGGGATTGGTGCCCGCATGATATTGAGGTTGATTAAACATGGCACCCGATAAGAAACACGTGTAGTGTATTCTGAGTCAGTATTTAGCCAAATAACCCGACATGGTGGCAGCGGAAAGTTCCCAATAACCTGTAAACTGAAGAAGAATCAGACACAGAGGAAGTATGGGAGAACAAGAAGCGAACGCGGCCGGAGTTCAAGCTGAACAACCACAAGTAGTTGAAGAGTCGAACGGAGCCGGCGCTCAAAATGCACACCCGCAAGTCGCAGCAAATATACAACAGATATCCGTGGCAAACTATCAAGTTCCACCGCCGGAAAAATTTAGTTTTAAACCCTAAGGATGGCCCAGATGGATTAGGCGTTTCGAGAGATTTCGAAAAGCGACCGGACTCGACCAAAAGGACGGCGAGAACCAGGTAAACACTCTTATTTACTCCATGGGCGAAGAGGCCGATGACATTGTAGTCTCGTTTGGACTTACCACCGCTGAAGCGAAGCAGTACGACACCGTCAACGGCAAGTTTGAAAGTCATTTTGTAGTGAAGAGGAACGTAATATTTGAACGAGCTAAATTTAACCTCAGGAGTCAAAATGTCCATGAGTCAGTGGATACCTTTATCACTGATTTACACTGTCTTGCGGAATACTGCGAATTTGGCACTCTTAAGGACGATCTCATCCGAGACAGAATCGTTGTGGGGCTGAAAGACAAAAAGCTCTCTGAACAGCTGCAACTGGATCCCAAGTTGGCTTTGGAAAAGGAAACTACAAAGTCAGAGACAGTCAAAAAACAACAAACCTTCCTAAAGGGAGAAAAGTCAGAACCCCCACCAGCTGACGTGGACCGGTTATCCAAAGGAAAGGGAAAAGAAGAAGCAGAGAAGAAAAGAGACCAGAAGAAGCCCTCAAAACAAAAGCAAGCAAGGGAGAAGACTTCTGAAGGAAAATGTCCAAGATGCCATGGCCCCTTTCATGCAAAGAGACTATGTCCAGCAAGAGAGTCAAAATGCATCAAGTGTTCTAGAGTGGGTCATTGGGCAAAAGCCTGCAGAGCTCACTCCAACAAGATGGTGGGCGAAGGGAACTTCTCTGGCACACAGCATGATGAAGAGTTCTTCCTGGGTGAAGTTACCAAACTAGATGCTGTTCAAGGAGGCGAAGGAGGTTCGTGGAAAGCAAAAGTCATGATAAATGGGCAACAAGCAGAGTTTAAAGTCGATACAGGTGCAGATGTTACTGTAATTCCACCGAGCTTGTACCATAGCCTGAAACCAACCCCATCACTAAGCAACACAACCAAGCTGCTCATGGGTCCTTGTAAACAAAAATTAACGTGTTTAGGAACTTTCACTGCAGAGTTACAAGCGCAAGACAATGTTGCAAGAGAACAAGTGTACGTGATTGAAGATTTGGAAAGAGCCTTGCTAGGAAGAGAAGCAGCCGAACGTCTGAAGCTGGTAACTAGACTTGACAGTTTGAGCAGTGCTGACTACAAGACTAAAGTAGCAGACAAGTACCCTAAGCTGTTCAAGGGTCTGGGGGTCATGAAGGACAAATACAGCATCACGCTCAAAGAAGATGCCAAACCCTTCCAAATGACCGTTCCAAGGAAAGTACCGTTACCGCTGTATCAGAAGACGAAAGAAGAGTTGGATAGAATGCTAGAGACAGGCGTCATATCCAGAGTGGACCAACCCACCGATTGGTGTGCACCTATGGTGGTAACGCCCAAGAGCAACGGGAAGGTCAGGGTATGCGTGGACTTAAGCAAGCTCAACAAGTACGTCAAGAGAGAGAACCACCCACTTCCAGCAGTAGACACAACCCTGGGTAGGTTGGCGGACTCAAGAGTCTTCACTAAACTCGACGCCAACTCAGGCTTCTGGCAGATTAAGCTAGCAGGGGAATCGAGACCATTAACCACATTTATCACTCCATGGGGCCGTTTCTGTTTCAACGTCTTACCCTTTGGCATCAGTTCTGGTTCAGAGAAATTCCAGAAAAACATGAGTCAGATCCTTGAGGGATTAGAGGGCGTGGAATGTAACATAGATGACGTGTTGGTACATGGTAAAGACCAGGAGGAACACGATGAGAGGCTGGAAGCTGTTCTTACGCGTTTGTTAGAAGCCGGTATGACACTGAACCTTGATAAGTGTGAGTTCACCACACAACGGGTCAAGTTCCTTGGTCACGTCATAAGCTCCAGTGGAATTGAGGCAGACCCAGAGAAGCTACGAGCAATCACAGATCTACCACCACCTCAGAATGTGCAAGAAGTAAGAACCTTTCTTGGCATGGTGAACCAAGTAAGCAAGTTCTCAGAACACCTTGCTGACAAGACAAAGAGCATCAGAGATCTGCTTCAGAAAGGGACCAGTGGACGTGGGGAATCGAGCAGCAGAAAGCATTTGAGCGAATCAAAGCTGACCTCATACAAGTCCAAAGTAGTAGACCAAAGTAGCAGCTGACGCCTCCTCATATGGCTTAGGTGGGGTAGTTCTCCAGCTTCAATCAAACAACTCCTGGAGGCCAATATCATTCCTATCAAGAGCGATGACGCCCACTGAAACCAGACACGCACAAATCGAGGAAGCCCTAGCTCTCACATGGGCGTGCGAGCGATCATGGGAATACATCGTGGGAAAATCAATCCTCGTGGAAACTGACCACAAACCCCTGGTACCACTGCTGAGTACTCATACACTGGATTAACTTCCGCCAAGGATCCAGCGATTCAGGATGAGATTAATGAGATTCCACTTTAAGGAAATCAAGCACGTTCCAGGGAAGCAGATGCACATAGCGGATGCGCTCTCGAGACTCCAAGTTCGAGATCAAATGGTCCATTCCACAATTGATGATGACGACATGGTTGCTTACGTCGGAAGTGTGATCTCGTCGCTACCCGCCTCAGACACAAGACTACAGCAAATAGTGGAAGCGCAGGACGAGGATCCAGTCTGCAGCCAGATCAAAGTGTACTGCTACGAGGGATGGCCTGACAAGTATTCACTAAAGGATGCTTTGAAACCTTACTGGTCAAGCAGAGGCGAGCTGTCGGTGGTACAAAACATCCTGCTAAAGGCGTCCAGAATCGTAATCCCGTCCTCCATGCGCCTAGACACCTTAGATAAGATCCACGAGGGACACCAAGGGATAACCAAATGCCGTGAGCGAGCCAAAAACTCTGTTTGGTGGCCAGGACTCAGCAGAGAAATCCAAGATTTAGTACAACAGTGCAGAGTTTGTGCCTTACACAGGGACAGCAAACCTGAACTACTTATCCCGACACCTTTACCGGACCGTCCCTGGCAAGTCGTAGCCACAGACCTCTTTGAGTTAAAAGGCGTCGACTACCTTATTGTCATAGACTACTTCTCAAGGTATGTGGAAGTAGCAGCGATGACAAAGACCACCAAGTCAAGCGAGGTCATCAGAGCACTCAAGTCCATATTTGCCAGGCATGGCACTCCAGAACAAGTGCGATCTGACAACGGCCCTCAGTTTGACAGTGCAGAATTCTCACATTTTGCTAAGGAGTGGGGATTCAAACATAACACAAGTAGTCCGCGATTTCCCCAATCAAACGGAGAAGTTGAGCGAGGAGTCAGAACGGTGAAGAACCTGATCACGAAAGAGAAGGACCCCGCTAAAGGATTGCTTGCCTACAGATCAACACCACTAGCATGCAAGTTCTCTCCTGCTCAGTTACTGACGGGAAGGCAAATTAGGAACAGTGTACCTACGTTCCATACCCAGTTAAACCTGCAGTGGCCCGATTTAGAAAACCTATGTGCACGAGAGATCATGAGCAAGTTGAAGCAGGAAACAGTATTCAACAGCAGGCACAAAGCAAAGCCCCTGTCTCCAATAGGACCGGGTACAGAAGTCTTTGTGAAAGACCTTCAACGCACAGGGAAAGTTGTGAAAGCGGCATCAACACCTCGGTCGTACGTGGTCGAAACACCCACCAGCACACTAAGGAGGAACCGTGCTCACTTGATACCAATTCCGGATCAGCAGCAGCAACATCGACCGACACCCGCAGTGAGTGACGCTCCAGCGGAGACCAAGCCAGCATCACCTATGCAAACTGACACTCCTAACTTCCAAGTGCCCCCAGTAACACCTATTCTTGCTAGTCGGCCTAAGAGAATCATAAAGCCTTCACTCAAAGTTAGGGAAAATCTAGGTTTAGAGTGACATTGCACAGTGTCATAAGTTTTGATTTACTGTAGCGTCAGTTGCTCCTTTTTGGATGTTGAGTTGTTAAACTAAAGGGGGAGATGTTGTGATAGCTTACATGAAGGGCTTTCTGGGGATTGATGCCCGCATGATATTGAGGTTGATTAAACATGGCACCCGATAAGAAACACGTGTAGTGTATTGTGAGTCAGTATTTAGCCAAATAACCCGACAGCTTGTTGTTTTAGTCCTTTGCGCGCGGGAAAATATTGCAATCGTTGCTGGACTATATGAATCAAAATCAATTCTTTGTGGTGTATATGTTGTAATATACTACAAGTATGTGCTGCTAATTAGGGTTCGGTATTTCTCTATTGTTTAGTATTCCCAATAGCTTTGTAGGCATCTAGTTAATATTCTGTTTGCGTTTGAACTTTGGGTCAGTATTCACCTAGTCGTCATGTAGTAAAGATCGCCACTTCTTATTTGGTATTAAAGCTTTCTTCGTTTTCAATGTCTACCCGCTGTTATTACATGGTGGCAGCGATCTAAGTTTTATCGTCGACAGGGTATACCGTCCACGATGCCAACAGCCGAATCAGGAGGAGAAGGATCAACAGAAACGGCCGCCCATTCGCCTCCAGGTGCGACGTTGTTTCATCAGATACTCTCGCCACATCCACTTGACCTTAGATGCAGTAGTGAGGTTGCCGAAAATTGGAAGTTATGGAAGGAAAAGTACAACAATTATTTCATTATTTCTCGATTACAGCAAGAGAGTCCGGAGTATCAGCTTGCCATGTTTAAGAGGCAGTCCCGCTAAAAGCGGTCCTCTCGACTTGGCGACCAAAAAAAGTTTTCCTTTATTTTTTGACCATGAAAAGGGTTTGGTACACATGTTTAAAAAATGCTACAATTATTTTCCAATTCTTTATTTTTGCGCCGTCACAGGCCCAAATTGAATTTTGGCTCACCTGCCCGAACTGATAGCGATCGAAAGTGTAAATTTCATGGATTTTGTCAAGCGCGCTCTGACTGCAAAAATCTAGCTCACTGAATTCTATTTTGCTACAAGTTACAAGGTGTATTCAGTGAGTTTGCCTTTTGGTCGGGGGTCGAGGGTCGAGGGTAACTAGTCGAGGGTCGAGGGTAAATGGTCGAGGGTCGAAAAATTCTTCAAAATTATCGGAAAATTATTTCTGAACGTCTTCAAATCAAAATTTCATATAGGCTTGTGTTTACATGAGTTTTCGGTGCCTGTTTTCGTCGCGTACTTGTCATATTTGTGTTCGTGATCGAGTCATGTGTTGTCAATAACGATTACATATTTCCCACGGACTGTAAAACAAAACGAAAAAAAGAAATACAAAGTTAAATAGCGGTCAAAGCGGAAAAACCAACAACAAATTACGAGAGACACCCCGTAAGCAACAAAAAAAAAAAAAGGCATTTGTGATTTAAAACAGGACAATTTTGTTCTTGCATGATACACTGAAGAACAACTCAGTTTGTAGTTGAACTTAGTCTGTTCATACCACATCACAGCAAACAATGCACTTTGATAGGTTCCACATAAGTGTGGTATAGTATTTCAATAAATCAATGTGGAACCTATCAAAGTGCATTGTTCGCTGTGATGTGGTATGAACAGACTAAGTTCAACTACAAACTGAGTTGTTCTTCAGTGTATCATGCAAGAACAAAATTGTCCTGTTAGACTACAGTCACGGTTTTACATTTCTTTTACTCTTATTTATACTACTCGCAAAAGACACATAAAGACGTTCTTACCTGACACTCAGCCTGGGCATGTGTTTAGTATGTTCTTAAAATTTTGGTTAATTTCAGCCTGAACGTCCTTATAAAAAAGGTTCTTACCGTAAAAGCTCTATTAAGCCCCCGTCTCTGTTAACCCTCCTTCTCTCTAATAAGCCCCTCGTTTGGAAGTCGGTTTTTGTAATAAGCCCCCCCCCCCCTCTCTAATAAACTCCTGCCCCCCTTTGGGAGATGAGATTTTGTAATTAGTCCCTCCTATTCTCTCTTACGAAATACACTTCATGCGGCCCAGTTGGTTTGTTTTTAAATAAATATGCACTGAAACACATAATTTACTGTTTGCTGATCTGTATTGAATCTAAAGTTTCACTGCAGTTGTTTGAGTTTTGTACAAAAACTATTTTAAGACGAAAATGGCGTATTTGAGATTTGAAATAAGCCCCCCTTCCCTATTAAGCCCCCTCTCTAATAACCCCCCCCCTGTTAATGAGGCCTGAAATTAAAGGTATTAGGTATTTTCCGATTAAGGCAGATGCCAATAAACTCCGCCTATCCCGCCTTGGTAAAGCCTACTGGGTGTTGATTTTTTATTATTTTAAAATATGTATTTTCCCCCATCCAAACTATCCTTCGCAATTAAATGTCTTTATCGAGCGACCGACTTTACTCTCGCCATTTAAAATGTGAACGGGGAAGTTCTAAAAAATTTGTATCCTGCCCTTAAATGATGTAAAAAAAAAACAAAATCAATAAAAAAAAAAGGACGCGATTTGCAGCACTTGCTACAGGAAAAGAACCCAGTAAAGTTTCTTTAGCGCAAATATGTTATCTTAACAATTATCTGGACGTCATAAATCAATCTGGTTTTGACAGTTTGTTGTGCAAGTGCCGACGAAACGACGGTGATTACAGCATTTCGCATAAAACAAGTAATTGTCCCCTATAGACCCTTTTCATAATGACGCCCGACAAATTATTCTTTTATTCTTATGATAATGAGCCCTACTAGCCTCGTCAGCATGTGCAAAATTCAATAGAATTTTTTTATTAAAGTGAGGTTAGTAGGGCTAATTAACACATATACAAAAGAATAATTAAAATCGTCCGCCATTATGAAAAAGGTCTATGGTTAATTGCACAAGCTTTACGCAGAATCATTAAAAGCTGCTTCATTTCATTTGGGGGTGATGGCTCTAAATCTCTTTTTAAAGATCTTAGCCGTTTTCTTACGACCAACAGCTAAAAAAATAAAACTTATTTTCCCGCGCTGTGTTCAGGTCTTAGATCAACCAAAAGCCCCGAGACATGAAGACGGCAAGTAATATCTTTTAAATCACAAATGCCTTTTGTTTGTTGCTTAAGGGGACCGGTGTCTCTCGTAATTTGTTGTTGGTTTTTCCGCTTTGACCGCTATTTAACTTTTTTTTCGTTTTGTTTTACAGTCCGTGGGAAATATGTAATCGTTATTGACAACACATGACTCGATCACGAACACAAATATGACAAGTTCGTGGTGAAAACAGGCACCGAAAACTCATGTAAACACAAGCCTATATGAAATTTTGATTTGACGACATTCAGAAATAATTTTCCGATAATTTTTAAGAATTTTTCGACCCTCGACTAGTTACCCTCGACCCTCGACTAGTTACCCTCGACCCTCGACCATTTACCCTCGACCCTCGACTAGTTACCCTCGACCCTCGACTAGTTACCCTTGACCCTCGACCCTCGACCAAAAGGCAAACTCGTATTCAGTTAGTTCAGTAGCCTCCTTCGCAGACGTCTTTGGGCTCGTCACGCGTTCCTTGCCCACGAACGTCTGCTGAACTGAACTGCCACTTCCGTTCGCGGCGGTTAGCCAATCATAGTTCGTTTTCCAATTTTTTGAAAGTAGGACTTCGACCCCGGGGTTATTTTCACAGACGATGCACGTGAATCGGGTGTCGATTTCCATTCTTACGCAGCTCGTTATTGGTTTCTTCAAAACAAAGGCTAACCGCCGGCGAACGGAAATGGCAGTTCAGTTCAGCAGACGTTCGTGGGGAAGGAACGCGTGACGAGCCCAAAGACGTCTGCGAAGGAGGCTATTAGTTCAGAGACAAAATATAGAAACTTACAAAAAAATCTTACGCATTCCAGCGTGATTAGAAGACACCCTTCTCTTGAGCCTTAATTTGCATATCGAAAACTAACCAAATGAAAGGAAAGAAATCTCAAACGTTTGGTCTAAATCGGGATAAAACCACATCAGAACAAAGTCTATACTCCAATTAACTGGTATATCGCTTCAAACCGGCGGGTATCACCTTAGCTTCCACACACCACGAGCTCAAACTTGACGAAAATCCATGTGTTTACATAATTATCGTTGGTGTCAAAGTCATTTGCATAATTCTAAATATTGGCGACAACATACTTTTTTTTACCTTTTAGATTCTTTTACTGGCCTTCTAAACAATGGGTCTTAACTTCCTTTAATGATTGTATGCAATAGAAATCTTGTGTTGTGGTAAGACGTTGCATAAACGTGATCAGTCGTTATGGCTTGCGAGACCCACAAAGTAAACATTGGCGGTTGTGAGTAGTCTATTGAATAAATTTCGTTAATTCACGTTGTAAACCACGAGATAGAAAATATCAAATTCTAAAGTTAAAGTTTTGCAATTTGGTAATTGTAGATATTATATGAATCCTGAAGGGACACAAAAATATAAAATACATTATGCTAATAGTTTTGAAACAACCATATGCAAACATACACTCACGGCCTGCCCACTGAGAAAATGCTCTGAATGCTTCCAGCAAACACAAGCGACCCCATTCAGTGGCACTACTTTCTGCAAATTTCTTTCCATCATTGATGGTTTCCAAGCTACAAACTCAACATCGCGGACCGTTATAACCAACAAGAATAACTTCGCCTGGTGTCTTGCGTTACATTGAACGTGTGTTGTGTCATGGGATGGGAGGGGAGGGAACAAAATGTGGGAGGGGACGGAACAAATAAATAAGAAAAAGTTCTGTTTTCTCAATACATGTATAGACAAGTATTTAATCGGTGTACAGGTCAACATGATGCAATCAAATGAAACTTACTACTAGATCTGCTTTTAAGGTAAAGAGTTTAATATCAGTAATCTGGAATTGTTAAACAGAACTCGAAAGGAGATTTGAAAAGCGGTTGGAAAAGGGTTATGTTGTATGGAGAAACTATGACAAGCGAAGGTGTTGAAATTAGCCGGCTCTCACGACTGCGTGGGAGGCTAGCAAGCAAGCAAGCAAGCATGTAAATATGTTAGGTAAAGTTCACGGCCTTGTTAAACGTTTTTCGAGCTGAAAATCACTAAAATATTTAAATCAGGTTGGGGGACTGGAAAAGAGTGTGTTGCCATGGGAACCGAATTTTTTTCATAGCCCTACGTGTGTTGCCTTTAGAGCTATCAACCTACAAACTTTCAATGCTCTCTGCGGCAAATTGACCGAGATAGCTCTATTTGTATACTTGATGTTATATTGGGTTGATACTATGACGTCATTAGTCATCGCATTTGCATATTTAACACATTTTTCAAACTTAAATATCTCCGAACCAATGCAGATATTTACAAACGGAAAACAGGGTTTTTAATCTTTCCTGGACTTCTATGTGATAAACTTAATAAACCAAGGAGTAAAAATTTGATCACAGTAGCACTTTAAGTAGGACACCTCCGTGTGGCACCTCCGTGTGACACCTCCGTGTGATGAGACTCTGACGATCTACATTTGTTGCCACGATATACTGCTTGAGTTAGAGGACATCTTCATATGCATATGCAATCTTGTTAAATCCTGTTTGTATTCTCCTTTGCAAGCATTTGGTCCCATGGAGGATAAGTTTTGTCAACAATTTTATGGGCAAATATACTCAAGCGCTTACCTTTGGGAAATATATACTTGTTGCTGGTGACTTAAATTGCGACATGTTGAAACCACGTTCTCCCGAAGCTAATGCCCTCCTTGATTTGTGCAACAGCGTTAATTTAACTCAGTTGATTAAAGAGCCGACACGAGTAAAGTAAAGTAAAGTAATTTATTTAAGCTCGATAACGTGGGGAGTGGTTGCCCAATCTCCCGAGCCGGGGGCTCATGTAATAAACGCTCGAGCATTTCGGATCGAATTGGAATTTAGAAGTGTTGGTTTTTGAGGAGAGGGGAAAACCGGAGTACCTGGGGAAAAACCTCTCGGAGCAGAGAAGAGAAACAACAACAAACTCAACCCACATATGACGCCGAGTCTGGGAATCCAACCCGGGCCACATTGGTGGAAGGCGAGTGCTCTAACCGCTACGCCATCCCTGCTTCCCCGAGTGACTGAAAATTCGTCAACTCTTATTGATGTGATCATGACTTCCAGCACCAATATAGTGGAAGACAGTGGAGAGGTCTAATCTCACATCAGCGATCATTTTCTAGTGTATACTTCTTCGAAACTTAAGCTGCCTAAGTCTCATCTGGCTCTGTGAATATAAGATCCTACAAGAATTATGATCGTGATAAATTTGTCGATGATCTCGAACAAGTGTCATGGCACGAGACCGCCCTTGTTGAAGACACGAGTGAAATGCTTGATCACTTCAACATAAATTTTCTTAATGTGCTTGAAAGTCACGCCCCTCAGTATTAAAACAGTGAGGATTAGACCCTGTTGCTGTCCTTTTGTCGACTCAGAAATAAAAGAGCTTATGCGTAGCAGAGATGGCTTATTAATAAATGCTCGCTGCACTGGTATGCCGGTGATTTACGTGAAGAAGTGAAGACCAAGTTAAGAGAGGCGGAAAAAGGATACATACAGAAAGTACTAGCGCGCTCTCAGAGCACCAGGTCGAAGTGGAAGGTTATTAGAAGTTGTATTCCTCGTAGGGAAACAACTCAGCAAGTACACAAGAGAGATTTGAAGGAGGTTGCGGGCGAGTTCAATCAATTTTTCACTTCCGTGGGTGCTAGGGCCTCTGAGGCTTCCAGGTCCCCGGCTGCTGGACTTACACAATCTGACCCCTTCACTGGCCATTGTTCCAGATAATGAAATCTCAGAAGTGGACAAGTTTTATTTCCACCCAGTGTCTAGTAGTGAGATTCAGAAGATTGTGATGTCTTTACCGTCAAACAAAGCCCCGGGTCATGATAAAGTGTCAACGTCTGTACTTAAGGATGCTCTTCCATGTATTCTTCCCATTCTTACAGTTATTGTTAACCGTTCCTTATTGACCTCAGTCTTCCTGTCAGCTTGGAAAAAATCTGAGGTCGTTCCATTATTAAAAGAAGGGGACCACGAGATTGCTAATAACAATCGCCCAGTCTCGCTTTTGCCTGTAGCATCTAAAGTGTGCGAACGAGTAGCTCTGAACCAGCTGGCCACCTATATGAATAACAACAGGCGCCTCACTGAACACCAAAGTGGCAATAAAAAATTACACTCATGTGAAACACTAAATGTTATGATGACGGACAAGGTACTAGAACTAATGGATTAGAAGAAATTGACGCTTGTGGTCCTACTGGATTTGTCAAAAGCCTTTGACAGAATTGACCACTGCAGACTTCTCTCCAAACTACAGGCCCTTGGAATTGGTTGTACTGCATTAGAATGGTTTAGAAGTTATCAAACCGGGCGCCAGCAGTACGTCAGGATTGGTTCTGAGACCTCGAACCTCGGCCCGATCACTCATGAGTTCCACAAGGCTCGATACTGGGGCCAGCCCTCTTTAACCTATACATAAATGATTTACCTACGGTCCCGGAAAGTGGCTCATTGGAATCATTTGTTGACGACTCAAAGCTGTTCTTGTCGTTTCCTGTCAAAGATGCTACCGCAGTTGTGCAGCTGATTAATGAAGACCTGGCTAAGATCGCTACGTGGTGTTGTTATAATGGTCTCCTCATCAACCCCGATAAGATGAAACTTTTGGTGATGGGAAATCGCCAGATGCTGCAAAGACTCCCCAAAGATTTTCATGTCACTTTAGTAGGTAAAGAAGTGACTCCATCCAACTCAGCGAGGGATCTCGGCATAGAAATGGACGCAACGCTAAGCTTTGATGAACATATTACGAACACTGTTTCATCTTGTTTCGCTAGCCTATGCCAGATTAACAGAATTAAATATCTTTTTGACTCAAATTCTTTAGAGAATGTTATCCACGCTTTGGTATTCAGTCGATAATTTTATTGTTCTCCTGTATGGTCCAGCACATCAAAGAATAACGTCTCCAAACTGCCAAGTGTCCAGAATTTTGCTGCAAGAGTTGTCACAGGCTCGAGAAAATTCGAACACATAACACATGTCCTGAGGGACTTAAATTGGCTTCCTGTTAGTAGTATGCTGAAATATACTGTTGGCACTCTCACGTTTAAATGTGTTAAGGGACCAGCGCCTAGATATCTCTGTTCCCGCTTTGTCACTAGGGCTACTGTGCACGATCGGAATACTAGAAATAAGAACAAATTAGATATTCCAGGATACAAATCTGCTGCTGGGCAGCGATCTTTTCTGTACCGATCACTAACTATG
This sequence comes from Pachyseris speciosa, assembly GCA_016490735.1. Classification (NCBI taxonomy): domain Eukaryota; kingdom Metazoa; phylum Cnidaria; class Anthozoa; order Scleractinia; family Pachyseridae; genus Pachyseris; species Pachyseris speciosa. The sequence continues at coordinate 405,259 of JAEMWC010000061.1, forward strand.
TGGAACTCATTGCCGACTGCTATCACTGATTGTAATAGCCTAGAAATGTTTAAGAGGAAATTGAAAGATTATCTTTTCCAATTATATTTTTCAAATAGTTAATTGTATCATTGTACGATGATTATTATATATTTGCAAATTAGGACTGAATGCCCTTTTTATTGTAGACAATATTTAATATACATTTGTAAATTAGGATTGATAAGTATTTTTCCTATTGTAGATCAGTAATAACTAATGTATTTTTGTGACTTAGGACTGAAAAGCCTTCTTGGAGCCCTCATAAAGATTATTATTATTATTATTATTATTATTATTATTATTATTATTATTATTATTATTATTATTATTATTATTATTATTATTATAAGTATATAGGGTGAAAAGGAATCGGCTTGTTCGGTGAGTATGAAGTACGAACCGGGAGGATGAATCAATCTAAGTTGAGTACAATCGGGGTGAGTACGAACGGAGTGAGTACAAAACGACCATAGCCCTATAACTGTTGCTTTCTGTACCTAACAAACGAAAGGCTTTTGCTGGGACATCCTGCAGCCCCGGGGGGTGTGTAGCCTCTTACGCAGACGTTCTTTTTGGCTCGTCACGCAATCTTCCCTCAGACCAAAATCTGCTATTTTCCCTACCCTATTGCAGACCTGACCAAAAATTTGATACCCTATTTCAGACCTATTTCACGTACACGGTTGGCGTAAACATAAAAGACAAAAATCAAGGGCTTTTGTTGATGGTCTTACCGGCTAAAGATGAGAAGTAGCTTCTTCTAAAAAACATACCGAATTTAAGACAAGAGTGCACAAACCATACTCTATTTCAGACCAAAATGGTCAAACTCAATACATTATTTCACACCAAAACGGCTAAAAAACCATACCCTTTGGGTCCGCACATACCTATATAGCCCATATAAGGCAGTAACCCCCCACCCGGGCCAACCAGTCCTTGGAGGTAAAGTAGAGCAGACCATGACACCAGGAACTATGTTCCCTGTTCTTTGTGATCAGTGTGTGGGTTCTCTTTATGTTCCCTGTTAGTTTCACACCTGGAGGTGAATAAGGATATGGCTTAATGCCCCTGCCCAATGACACGATCATAGATCAGAACTGTGGTAGATGTTGAGCACAGAGCCAGCATTATCTTGCCAGTTGTTTTAAGATGCTGGTCTGTGATCCAGTCTGAGCTTTAAGCCCATGACTAGGCTCGATTACCAGGCGCTATCTCGCGAAATGAGCCTGTGCCCATCCATACTCCTGGCCTGAGTGAATGGCGGAAATCGAGTCTAACCCATGACCTTCTGCTCAGATAACCAGGCAGTAGTTTACGACTCACAAAAGTACGAATTCTTTGTTTTTCCCACTGGCACTACCATGTCACAGCATTACAAACAAAATTAAATAGGACACAACTGCTCTCCGGTGAACACAGTCATGCTGGCTCATTCTAAAAGTTGAATGTCACATTTGCATGTGAGAAAACTTTCCTTAAAGTAAAGGCCCTCAAAAAAAAAAGAAAAAAATGAACAGAAAGCACTAGTCTTTAGGCCATGTGCTTCAAAGAAAGCTCATGAAGTGGAAGACATAGCCTTCTAGTAGTAGTAGGGGGGGGGGGGCAGCTCAAATCATTAGCCTGGTGAGACTGGTGAAACCTGAATTGAATGCACTGAATGTGCCTCTCTCCATTTTCTTCACTATTTTTTCTCCTGGCTCCAGTCTCACCATGTTGTTGTTCACCTCACAATTTATGGAATTGCGCTTTGACTACCCAAGAGGGGGCTGCCAGCAGTCTATGGAAGACATTAACCATTACCTTGGTTCACTAACAACACGTTCAATTGTCGTCAACAGCTGCTGAGCATCCAGAGTTTCAATATTGACAGCTATCCCCAGTCCAAAATGTTCTGCTTTCTTTGAATTGGAAAACTGGTCCGAGAACAAGGGAACAGCTACCACAGGGACACCATGATAGGCAGTCTCGTAAAGACTGCTGTGTCCCATATGGGAAACAAAAGCCCTGATGTCCTTGTGAGCCAGTAGATCATTCTGAGGCAACCAGTCCACCAGCTTGATGTTTGGGCTGAGAGAAGGGGGGATGTAATCTGAAACAAATTGGAAGAATAAGGAAAAAAGTATGCAATCAAAATAATCGTCACCATCACCATTGAACCATAATAATAATAATAATAATAATAATAATGAATAATAATAATAATACTACTAATAATAATAATTATAATCACCACTTTATTTAAGTCTCAAAACTTTCTAGCCGAGCACAGCTGCTCTACTAATTGAGGAGACTAAATCAAATCTAATCTAAATAAAGGAGAATCAAATAATCAAATCAAATCATAAATTTTGGGGAGAAGGGAGAGGGAGAGGGAGAGGGAGAGGGAGAGGGGAAAACTGGAGTACCCAGAGACCAACCAACCTACTCAACCCACTTATGACACAGAGTCTGGGAATCAAACCCAGGACACATTGGTGGAAGGCGAGCACTCTGACCACTGTGCTAACTCTGCATCACCACTGAAATTGAAACAAAAACAACAACAACAAAATAAAAATAAAATGTACACCACAACATTTATCACATTTGATCCTTGAGCATTATCAGATGAAATGGAACAGTTAAGATCACTGTACATTTGAGCTTCCATAGAACTTTCTGTTTTAGCTTTCTAAATGCCGCAGCCAGGATATCAGTCTTCTCTTTTGTAAGGAGCCTTTCCATGTAGGATCCAAAGGAAACAATAATAAATCCATGGCCTTCACTGCTCTTGACAAATTCTTCTAACTCAGTAGGGAGGGGCTTAGGTTTTTTAATGGTAATGGGACCAGCCATGATGTGACCTACAAAACAAGCAAGAAAATTACTTTTTAACATTCTTCATGGGAAAAGAACTCCTTAATAATCATTATTAGATTTAACCCCTTCACCACCAAGGGGGACTTTACAGATTTTACTCTGGCTAACGCCAGACGATTTTACTCGTCAAAGGGGAGGCCTTTGGTGGTGAAAGGGTTAAAAACTATCTTCTTAACCCCTTCACCACCAAGGGGGACTTTACAGATTTTACTCTGGCTAACGCCAGACGATTTTACTCGTCAAAGGGGAGGCCTTTGGTGGTGAAAGGGTTAAAAACTATCTTCTTAACCCCTTCACCACCAAGGGGGACTTTACAGATTTTACTCTGGCTAACGCCAGACGATTTTACTCGTCAAAGGGGAGGCCTTTGGTGGTGAAAGGGTTAAAAACTATCTCCTTAACCCCTTCACCACCAAGGGGGACTTTACAGATTTTACTCTGGCTAATGCCAGACGATTTTACTCGTCAAAGGGGAGGCCTTTGGTGGTGAAAGGGTTAAAACATCAATTAACTATAATTATAAGCTAATGCAATTATAATATTTATAACATTTGTTATGTCAAAAATTCCTTTATTCATGACTTTATTATCGTTGTAAGTCCCTATAATAACCATGAATTTTATAAAAAATTGAATTAATTTTTTTGGGGGCAGGGGGGGGGGGGGGTGGGCGGGGAGGAGGGATGGTCTAATTTTTAACCCTATTTCCTTTTTCAGACTACAAAGTGAGGGTTGTCCAATACACAAATGGAGTCTGTTGGTGTCAATGGCTTTATCAAAGTTTTCCATGGGCTCCAATACGGATTCTGCTGGTTCATTGGTGCCAATGGTACGATTGGTACCAATGGAATACATTTGCCATCCATTGGTATTCCATTGGTAAATTGAGAATATGTATAGTGTCACAAAAGGCTTGGTAGGGTGGATTTTGCTGGTCCATTGGTGCCAATGGTATGATTGGTACCAATGGAATGTGTTTGTCATCCATGGTATGCCAACTGGTAAATTGCATCTCATTAAGGGGACTTAGAATGTGTGCAGCATTACATCAGGCTTGGTAGGGGTCTATTCTGCTGGTCCACTGGTGCCAATAGTGGTGAATAAGCGCACTGCTTGTTTTTGTGCAATTGAAATTGTTTTACACAGTTGGCATATAGCATTAGGTACATTCACATCGTGATTTGCATTGTGCGAGTCAGCACGTTATTAGTGTTAAGCGCTCTGTTCCTATTTGTGCAATCAAAATTGTTCCACGTAGTTCAGGGCAGAAAAAAATTGAAAAGCACTTGCCCAGTAGGCCAGTGAATTTCAGTTTTCACTTGCCCCACTTAAATATTACTTGCACAATATGAATGCAACATTCCTTATCAACTACAGTAGTTCATGTATCTTTCACCCAGTTGAGTATCGGTAAGCTCATTTGTTTAATCGTTTGTTACTGATTATCGACACCCCTGTCTCTTTCTCTTTTTCTTGTATTCTAATTTTGTGTCGTCTGTTAATTTAGCTTTCCATTTCTTTGAAAGTCTACTTGGGTTTTAAATTAATCCACGCTGGCAACTCATAGCTTTGCTCATCTTGGAGTCTTATAACTTAAGTTTCGAAATACTTTCTGACTGGAATTAATCATTTATCAAGCTGACAATTTCAGACATACCCCCTGTTAACTCATAACACTTCTGAGGCTAATTTCACTTGCCCACCGGGCCACCAAACTTCTATTTTCACTTGCCCAAGAGCAAAATTTACTTGCCCCAGGCAGTCAAACCTGGGTTTTCATGTCGTATTTTCCCTTGTGCAAGTCTGAGCATTACCAGTGTTACTTTAAGCGCTCTGCTCCTATTTTTGTAATGGAAATTGTTTCACACAGTTGGCTTATAGAACGAGGTATATTCATGTCCGCCGCCGACCGGTTAGCTCAGTGGTAGAGCACCGGACTACCGTGCGGGAGGTCGTGGGTTCGAACCCCGGCCGGACCAACACTCAGGGTCTTTAAATAATTGAGGAGAAAGTGCTGCCTTTGTAATGACATCTACAAACGGTTAGACTTTCTAGTCTTCTCGGATAAGGACGATAAACCGTAGGCCCCGTCTCACAACTCTTCATAATTCTCTGATTCTGTGGGACGTAAAAGAACCACTAGGGACGCAACAAAACTCTGGCAGTGACCACCCCTAGTGTCTGTCTTAATTTGATATTTACATTACGGGGGCACTCATAACTCATCTTCATTAATTGTAAACTGCGTTATAAGCAGTCTGGCAAAGTCCCCCGGCCAGTGTTGTAATGCGCATTTGAATATTGCATAGAAAATGCGCAATATAAATGTGATATATTATTATTATTATTATGATTTCCCTTGTGCGAGAAGTCCCTTAATGAGATGCATTTCACCAGTGGACTACAAATAAACAGTTCCTACTTTGTACAATGGTACCAATCGTACCACTGGCACCATCGATTGACCAGTGGAATCGGCGCCCTACCAGCCCGCTGAAATGTGATATTATTCTAAGTCCCCTTAAAGAAAAGCATTGCACCAGTGGACTATGAATGGACAACCTGCTGTACTTCATTCACTGGTAACAATTGTAGTTTTACCAGTGGTGCGATTGGTGAGGGCATTTTGATGACTGGAATCTGTTTGTGTATATTGGACATGTGTGTAAAAAGTTACTCTATGGAACAATAACTGAAGAAGTGGAGGTTAACCGTCCTTATGGATTTAACATCCATTGATTTTCTTTGTCAAACTGCCATCAAACTCTGGACAGGGAGCTACAGTAACTATAGTATTGTTGCGTTCGACATTAGGAGAATGCATCCTAATCTTGGGTGCCCTGTGATACTAAGTGGTGAGATTTTTTTGTTGTTTGTGTACCATTTCTGGGCCATCTTGAATTATGTCATAAATGGTATCATGAGTTCAGCCTCGCTCTGTTTATTTTTGTGTTGTCTTCATGTGAAGTTCAACCTTTGACTCAACAATCTCAACATGCAAACTTCACCACTTTGGGTCAACCTGTAAAGTATGGCACAAGTAAAGTATAGCGTGTCAGAGGCTTTGCAAACCGAAAACATTTTTTAAAACTGATTTTCAAGTGAAATGAACTAAGATAAGCAGTCAGCCTCTGTGGTGCTGAGCCCATGACAAGTAAGATTATAATAAAAAACTTTCCATAAAATCAAGTACAGGTATATATATGTAAATACCTTCGAAGCCATGAAAGCCGTAGAACAATATACTAAAGGAACCATGCAAACACAGTTTGCCACTCAGCTTTCGACACACATCTCTGTTGAAAGAAAAACTTTTTTGCCCCGAGTCGGAATCGAACCGACGTTCCCCAGTTACTAGTCGGGCGTGATAACCACTACACTACCGGAGCAACCACGCTGGCAACGCGGCCAGCTGAGTGGCAAACTGTGTTTGCATGGTTCCTTTAGTATATTGTTCTACGGCTTTCATGGCTTTGAAGGTATTTACATATATATATTTCTAATTCCCGTCCAGGGAATTTAGAAGCCAGGAAACACACAAAAGTCTCGAAAGAAAAATGTTCCGAGGAATGGCCGACGTGCGATACTACTCACTTTCTAAAGTGGCCGCGTTGCCAGCGTGGTTGCTCCGGTAGTGTAGCGGTTATCACGCCCGACTAGTAACTGGGGAACGTCGGTTCTATTCCAACTCGGGGCAAAAAAGTTTTTCTTTCAACAGAGATGTGTGTCGAAAGCTGAGTGGCAAACTGTGTTTGCATGGTTCCTTTAGTACAAGTACAGGTACTGTTTATGTTATACTGTCAACATAGAGCAAAGTTAACCATCGTTGGCATCATTTAGTACATGATTTTCCCTTACTTTTGAAGGAAAAAATAAGGTGCCCTTTGGCTAGTAGAACATTCCAGTAAGTTCTTTTGTGAATTAAGAAGCTGAAAACATCTTGTATCAAACATACTGGCTGAGTCAGAAGATTTTAATATTTGCTCCAAATAAGAACCAAATCTTTGTTTACACTTCAATGTTGTTTTCTCATAGCAAGATCGAAAATATTACCAAATCACATGCTTTAATCACAGCTAAGTACCAGCCAACAAGGAAGCACGCAACCGATCACAACCCTGGCACCTCATATTACAAACCTGTAATCGATTTCATTCTTATCGCATAAGGCTACCACAGCAATGGATACTCGAACGCATTCCTGATTTACGATTACAACTAGTATAAATAATAAAGAGTTTAAGCTGTCCATACAATTAAGATTTGCTGCTTGACATGATTGAAAATATGTTTTTTCCCCCCACAAGCAACTGGGGATACAATGGGACACACCCATACAGCTTTAGCTGAAGGAGTGCTTCCCAACCCCTCAACCTCATGCTTCCCCACCCACCCACCCCACCCCACCCCCCCCCCCCCCCCCCTGGCCAATGGGATTAAATTAAATTAAATTAGAAGAAATGGATTGCTCTTAGCATAATTTGGAACCATGAAATCACTTGAAGTTGGCTGCTAAGAGTCAGGAAGAAACAAGGCAACCAGGTAGGCTGAAAACCATTGATCTGCTGCATTACCAGACAAACCTATTTCATTCAAAGTGTTGTGACACAATACCTCCATAATGCTACTTAGCATGATTGGTCATATATTCTCTTCAATTAAAGGAGCACGGTCACGATATTTTGGGTCATTATTACAGAGATAAAAAATGCACTTAAATAATGTGAAACAGTTGTAATCCGTTTCAATCTTCTCCATCCTCACCATCCTCGCCATATTTGCATTCATTTATTCTTGTCTCTTTGGTGCTTATCTTCCCTGACAAAGTGTTACTATTTTCACTGTGTCCTATAATTTAAATGCATTTTTTATGTCTCTAATAATGACCCAATATATCTTGACTGAGCTCCCTTAAATTAAGATACCTGGAAGAAGTGGATGTGGAAAGTCTAATGCAAAATCTGCTGAGACAATCACAAGTTCATCATTGCCAAAAATTTCTCTGTAGCTTTTCTCAGGAGTGATGTTGTATTTGGCCTTGAAACCAACTACTGAGCCAACCATCAATTGCTCAAAGAGCACTGTTGTCATAATGTAAGCTCCAAGATTTAAAACACGCTGCAGAAATGACATTTTATCTGTAAATCCAGTTAAATGCACTGGAACATAGGACACAGGTGATGGTATCATGAGGAAAGAAGAAGGACGTGGTACACCTGGCATTAAAGCCACTTTGCGAATTCCAAGAAGTTCCGCAACGAGATTAGTACATAAGGCAAGTCCTCCATAAACTATCAGATCAAAATTCTTTAGGTCTTGGAGAAGTTCTGTGCTGTTTAACAAGGAATCACATGTGACTTTTGTATATTCAGCCATCTTCATTCCTGCATGCCAAGCACTTTTTCCCATTGCAGATTTTATGATGGAGTCTTCAATAAATCCAGGTTCAATGGGCACTTCATACACCTTGTGAGGGACTGTCTGACTGTACCTGGAATACCTGGAATCTGAGGACACCACCATAACCACCTATATAAAATGATGGCAAAATTACATGGACTTTAAGCCAAAATTACAATGTAGGCCATAATACCTCATAGCCTACAAAATTTCATGGAATCTAAGCTGTAATCAGCTGTATTAGGCCTGTGGTTTGCAAGAGCATGAAAATCTTTCTTTTCTGGCACTAGGACTGCCACAAGGTTTAGGCCCAATACTTTTCGATTTGAATGCAAAATACAAAATTAATGTAACATATGAAAAATATATATTGAACTGGGGATTAAAGAATGAAGATGAGACACATCTTCACAGTTGTGCACACTACTTCAAAGCAGTAGCAAACAGAAAAGCTGAAAAAATTAAGGCTTGCACAGGATCTAAAGTTCTTTCAGGCTTTCTCTTAATTTGCTACTGCTTAAGTCATGTAGCATTCATAACTTTGACAGTCTTTCACATCTTCATACTTATCCATTAATTAGCAACAAATTACAACATTGGCATAAAATGGACATAAAATGAACGACAGTAACCCAATATTATTCAACAGTCTCTACCTGGGGTGTGTGTTCAATTCTTTGATTGCACCTGACATCACAGAGGCCATGTTGGTAGAAAGAACAATTATAGCAAAAACGTCTTTGGGAATTTGACTCTATTATTATGCAAACCTTGAGCTACATTTTTGTATTGTTTTAATTGGCACCAACATGGCCACCTTTCACATGAGTGCAATTAAAGAATAAAGGGTATATTTCATTGTCAATGGTGATTCTTTGGCAATGCGTTGTCATGGAATTTCTTATCACATGTATGCTGACAATACACAGATTTACCTGACATTTAAGTCATCTGTTTTGGGGGATATGGAATTGTCCCGTGAGCAAGTTGAAGCCTGTGTACGTGATATATGTCAGTGGATGCTGTATAATAACTTGAAGATGAATAATGATGAGACAGAGCTTTTGATTCTGCACTCAAAATATCGTCCACAGTCATCGTTGGAATTTGTGACTGTCGGCTACTCGCCTATTTCCCCAACCCCATCTGTGCAGAACATCGGGGTTGTGTTTGATAGTACAATGAACTTTGACAAGCATATAAGCGAAATCTGCAAGTCAGCTTTTTTTCACATCAGGAACATTTCTCAAGCTCGAAAATATCCTTGTACTGAATCTACTAGAACCCTTGTTAATGTGTTTGTTATGTCTCAAATCAACAGCTGTAATTCCTTATTCTCTGGCCTGCCTAGCTACTTAATCCAACGCTTACAGTATGCTCTTAATTCTGCTGCAAGGCTTATATATATGTCACGCAAGGCTGATCATATTACGCCTCTGCTTACAGAATTGCACTGGCTTTCAGTAGAACAACACATCAATTTTAAGATTTTATTGTTTATGTATAAGATTGTTAATGATCTGGCACCAATGTACCTGAGTGAGCTGCTTGTTCCATACATTCCTAGGAGAGATCTTAGATCTGCCGACAAGTTGCTTTTTAGCCAGCCATCATAATATCATACCAAAACCTATGGGTCCAGAGTGTTCTCGGTAAGTGCTCCTTGTATGTGGAACAAATTACCTATGGACATCAAGTGTAGTCCTAGTATCGCAATCTTTAAGCAGAAACTCAAGACACGTCTTTTTAAATTAGCATATTATTAATGGTTCTGATTTTTCTTGTCCTTTTTGATTTGTATATATATATAACAATGTGTTTCTACTCAATCTCGTTTCATATGGACTTTAATACAGGTCTGTTTCGTAGACCAACAAAGAGTTAGTCCACTCATCAGTTAAATTCCATATACACTGTAGCATCGCCAAGGTTTATATACATCAGCAGTATGATCGTTACAAACTTCAAACTTAAATAACAATGGTAATATACATTTGTAAGCTTATGATTGGTCCTTGAGCACTATCCTGGATTTATCAGTGTGGACCTCACCTGAAGTCATATATATATATATATTTAACAAATAGATTCCATGCTGCCATGCGTCTGTTCAGTAATAGATCACAGATGACGTCAAAATGTGGTAAAAACAAAGAAGTGGCACACGAGCTGCAGGCTGCAGGCGAGTGTCACTGATGTTTTTACCACACTTTGATGTCTTCTGTGATCTATTACTGAACAGACGCACAGCAACATGGAATCTATTTGTTTTATATAATAAAGAAAGAAAATGCAAGCTAAAAACTTTATTTTCACATTTCTGGAAAAATAGTTGCTGCGATGACGTAATCTGTGCATCTGTCCTCTAATAGATCATAGCTAAGAGCCAATCACAACGCGCAAACTATTCACCTTATTATATAAATATATATATATATAGATAGATAGATAAATAAGAAATAAGGACAGTGGGGCGAACTTCTAGCTGATCTGAAGAATGTAATGACGTTTTGGCTGTTCAGCCTTCTTCAGATTAAAAAGTTTAAAAACTATTTACAATGGTTGTGCTAGTCTGAGGTCCTAGCTTATGTAAGTCAGGTGATTAACAAATACAGAAAAGGTGAGTGACAGAAGTTATGTAACTGATTCAACGTAACGCCTCTTGTTACCCACATGGCCTTAACAAGAGGCGTGAATTTCGCTCTAAAAATAATATTGCATTAATTACAACAAATGACGTGTCCATTTCACATGTTCTTGCTTGGTAAATGAATTGCTTCTTGTCCAGTTCCTTTTGTATTCCTTATTTTGTTCTAAATAGTTTCAGAGGTTATGTAATTGCTTTTGCGTTCAAGGGTTCCATTGGGGGATTCTGTTATTTTTTGTTTGAATTTTGCCATGCAGGGGCCTTCAGTAGGGAACTTATTACATTTTTTAAGGGCCCTGCCTTGGGAATTTGTTATGACACTAATCACAATTGTTCAGAGCTAGGACCTCAGACTAGCACAACCATTGTAAATAGTTTTTAAACTTTTTAATCTGAAGAAGGCTGAACAGCCGAAACGTCATTACATTCGTCAGATCAGCTAGAAGTTTGCCCCACTGTCCTTATTTCTTATTTATCTGCAAATTCACGTGGTGGCATAGTATCCTTCGGATCCTTCTGCTGGGAGTCTATTGTTTGTGTAAACCTCCTATATATATATATATATATATATATATATATATATATATATATATATATATATATATATATATATATATGTAGTAGTAGTAGTAGGCCTCCTTCACTCGGAGTATATATATATATATATATATATATATATATATATATATATATATATATAACTAAACACAAGGGAAAAAAACATTTTTAAGGACCACCTATATTTCGACTGTTTAGAACAGTCTTCCTCAGGGTGATTGACTGTTACAAGCGTTACACGCAATTATAAAAGTGCGGCTTACAAACCTAAACACGTGAGCGCTAACAATTATACCGGTAACAAAAAGCGCGTGCAATACAAACACGAATGCTAACGGTAATAATAGGCGCGTGCACTAGAAAAGCCTGACAAGAAATTAATTACGCACGCGACTTCTGCGGTTCTGACAATAAAAAAGTCACTTTTGTTAAGACCCTCCGGCGCTATTGTTCTCAATCTGTATGCCCATTGGCCCTCTTTCTCCAGCAAATTGTCTGCACTACCATAAACTTTATCAATTATTTGAACTGAGACATTGTCCAAACCATCGTGTCCCTCTGTAAAGAAGTGCCTGTGGATTAAATCATCGCTGGCCCTATCTCCTGGTTCCAACCTTGAATGTCCTCTCAATCTACTTCTATGGTTATTAAATCTAAGTCTAAATTTAGTAACTGTTGATCCCACACATTGTTTACCACAAATCTTGCAACTTAGCAAATAGATAACACTGCTACTGTTAGAGTCTAGGTTATAGTTAATGTTGTATGATTTTCCACTGGTGTTGCTGACGAACGTACTTCCGATGTTCAGATAGTTCTTATTTCTACAAATTTCGCAGCGCGTAGAAGAACACCGGTAATTTCCTGGCACGGAATTATTGTTGTCAGGTCATATTCTAGCATTCGCAAGGTAATCCTTTAGGCTTTTAGGGCGACGAAATGCCACCATAGGACATTCTTTAATGGCCTTCTTACATCTGTCAGACATATGTAATAAGGGATGTAGATCTTGAAGTATTCCCCCTATATTCGGCAATCCAGGGTGGTAAGTCACGACAAACGGCGTCCTGTTATTTTTCTTTCTTTCTTGAGCTGGTGTTAGTGCTTCATTTCTGGTAATCCTCTTAGCCCTTCAAATTTGTTGACGTACAAATCTCTCATCGTACCCTCTAGCCACTAAATATCCAATTAATTATTTATATATATACCGGTATACTTGTATGTAAAGTGCATTTGGGCAATTTTGGAGGGTGTGCTATAGAAATAATAAAGTATTATTATTATTATTATTATTATTATTATTATTATTATTATTAAGATCTGTTTTGGAGATCAACTTCTGGAGATTAATTGATGCATTTATTATCAACATTTACCGCTGATTTCTTTCTTCTTCTATTGTTACGTGCAAATTGGCATGCAAAAAAATAATAATCAATATAATAATAATAATATTGCTGTTGTTGGCATTGTTAATTTGTTGCAGTTGCTGTTGAAAGTCACTTTCTGATGATATCAAGTGTTGTGATACGGCGCAGACGCACCTGTATAAGCTGTGAGTTAAACGATACATACTGCTGACAGGCATCCAGCAGCCTTTTAGCATGTTTCAGCTGGAACTCACCTCGTGCCCTCGAGAAGCTAATTCCTCCAAAACCGTTCTAACCAATAAATAATGCGATCCTGAAGACATTGCACTGAAACCAACAATCCTGTCCGACATAGCGGAGTTAATTGTCAGACATGAAACTAGCAGGAAGCTTAAGATCGACGCCATACTCAAAATGCGTGACCTGTAAAATGAGGATGGGGGTTTATGGGGCATGGGCCGATATTAAATTATCTCTGGCCCAGCGCCCCTCCTCCAATGTAACGCAATTGATCGACCGTGGGGGTGGGTGGAAGGTGCAGAAAAACCGTTAGGGCAAACATTATCCAAATTTCGTAGAATGTTGTAACACTCTCCAAATATGATCGTGGCTCACTCCAATGTCCTTGTACGCACTCCCATTAACTTTATGTATCAATTATTTTTATCTTTGTTTTAATACTTGCTTTACGTCCTTGAGAATTTGCAAGTAAAGTTACCATATGTAGATGTAGATGTGATTAGCAAAGTACTATTCACCTCCGACGGCTCCGAGCAGCCGGTGCGCGAGAGTTTAAAATTTCCGACCGCTTGTCGGTATTCTGTCACACATAAAGTAACTTCTTGGTCTGCTAATTATTCAGCTTGAATGGGTGGTTATATACTAAAAATATTATTCACCTCAGTGTCGGTGAAAGTGGTGGTTATTTACCTCGCCGCGTAATTGTTAAATACTTAGCCGAGACCAGAGGCCGAGTTAGCTAAAATCAGGCGATATACGTCAAGAAAATGTGGAGCTTGTGGGATGTCAGGAATGTGGCTTGGAGTGACAAGGATACCCCACTAATTAATGTGTGTAGGTAAGCTGAGAGCCATTCATTGGGCACTAAGGCCGCGTCAGGTAGCGGACATTACGTAATTTTCTCGTGTTGGAGAGAAAATGCGGATTTTTCCAGCTTTTCTGCAATAAACTCAGTAAATTGTGCTATGTTATAAATGTGTTGAATACTAAAACAGTTATCCTGCTCATTCTTGTTGAGTGGCAACTTTTCCAGCTTTTTTGTAATAAACTCCAGGGCCCGCGCAGCAAGTTTGCAACTGGGGGTGGGGGACTCACTTCGAACGCGTTAGCGTGAGTCAGCTAGCGGGGGTCCGGCGGGATGCTTCCCGCGGAGAATTTTTGAATTAAAGTCCTCTGAAATAAATAGAAATGTATTTAAAACTAACATGGTGTGGTGAAAGATATACTTTCCGCAACAAAAAGCGGTGTTTTAAAACGAGAATTTACCTTTTCGCTTGACTAATCATAACTGGCAATTAGTAACGTATCCACAAAGTTCAACTCAACATACGATCATCCTCCAGACATTGCACTGTTGAAAAGTGGTGGTGCTAAAGCCTCTCCAGCCCCTCTCCCTGCGCGGTGCCTGTGTGTATCTTATTAAGGCGCTGTTACAAGGTGCAACGTTTCGTGCAACTTGTGTCGCAACACCATTGTAAGACAAGTTGCACGAAACATTGTATCAAATGCTCAGATCTCTACTGATTAACATGACAAACACGACAAACACAATCTATTGTTTCATTTCACAAGATAAAATATTCGCGTCCGACCTTTACGCATATCTTGCATTTCTGTACCAAACGCGGAAGTTTTCCTTAAAGAAGGTTCTTTGATCTTTTCACTTAAACTTTCTCTTATTAATGACTTCAAAGTAAAAAAAAAAATACTTTTTACGTACTACCAGTTTCTGAGCACTAAAACTGTTGTCCTTGAATGATAGAATTAATACGGTAAAGCTATGATGGATTCGCAGTTACTGTGGAGGCTATAAACAGGAACAAAAACTCAAAAGCCAGCAGTTTTCCACAAACAAGCTTAAAGTAAATGCTTAAATCTTCTTAAATCACAGAAATATGATATTCAAAGAAGGTCAACCCCTCCTTTCTGCTTCATTGTAAGCTCCAACAACACAGAAGGAGTTACACTCCATCATAAGTTGGAAAATCCTCCACATCAATAATGTCTTCAACTTTATAAGATGGGAAGAGACCATCCCCTCTGTGCCTCTGATTGACACCCTTAGAATAGCCGTCCCAGTGATTGCCAGCAATTCGTATTTTATCTCCAACAACAAGGTCGATTTGCGACCTGTCCTGAGCCTTATGAGGATACACAGCTCTCACGACATTACCAGATTGTCCCGTAAAGTAATATATGTCATCTAGGGACTGGAATTTCTTTGCGGCATCTGGTTGGGATGCTTGTATAATTTCATAAGCCACGCGGCATATCTAGCAGTGAAAAGACAAGTCATTAAGTACTGAGCAATGCTGGATCATGGATGGTAAGCACACTTACGATCACTTGGGATCAAGAAATGATATTTCATGTCATCGTTATACTGCATTCAGGTAAACTCCCAAATGGTTTGTTGTGAATACATGAAAATGACTGGCTCAATTGTCGTTGACTAGTGGGAAACTGCTTAAAGACTGTACATTCACGGCGACACAAACCAGTAAGGACATGAAGCTACAGCTTACTTGTGGGATTACCTCTCCCCCTCCCCCAGAGTATTTCCTGACATATTTACTAAAGTGGTCATCTCAAGGACTGACATGTATCACATGGCCAGCTGCCTTCCTGTAAATCATCTATTGACCAAAAAAATTACTAGTATCGGACTTGTGGCTATACCCTTTGCAGAAAATACCTTGCGATTATACACAATTCCACAAAACAATTTATCAGACTGTGCACTTCATCTCATGTCAGAATAATAGGCGCTCTGTGACTGCATGTGGCTACCTCATACACGCTTTGCGGGCCTATCCTGCTACCAGCAGCTTGATGAGATAGTGCAGTGGCCACAAAATGAATTTCACCAGTTTTCACCATGGCAGAATTCTGTACTCTACCAGTATAAAGAGCTTATCAAAAGACAATTAATCTCACCCCTGATGAAAAAGTGCAAACCAGGTAATCGCACTCAGACAGCATTTGAATATCAAACACGACTCCATGAAGGGATGAGTCTGAATAGCGTGAGTTCGGTCCAGCTGATTTGGAAATTCCTTGATCACTTATGAATTCATAGTTCGTGTACCTGAAAGGCAAGTGATGGATTCTTTGTTACAAAGACTTCATTGCACTGATCGACGGAGGACGTGTATGGTAATTTATAGCATGCCCGAAAATTAGCAACTATTATATCATTTTCTTAACCAGAAAAAGACTAAAAAATTATTGCGCATAGTTTTCGGCTAAAGAAAAAAATGGCGATGATAATATTTTGGAGTTCATACATTAACAAAACTGAAACACACACACACACACACACACACACACACACACACACACACACCCACACACACACACAAACATATAAGATTGGCCACGCAAAGTCATAACTCACTTCGCTTTTGCCTTTGGCAACAAATCTCCATCATCTGTAGCAAGGTAAACCCGCCTTTTCTCTACAGGTTGAATTCTCTCCAGTTTGTTGTAGTATAAGTCTACCCAATACATGTACTCCTCAAGGCTATGAAAGGCTGCTTCACTGTATAATTTATCAGTACGTCGAACTTGAACCCTGAGAAAGGTGAAGTAAATGGGCAGTACTGGTAAAAGCACAAAACCTTTAAATTGGATGACCACACCCTAAATGCAATGATACAGTCGAAGGCCTGTAAGCAGACTCCATCGAGAGCGAGAATGTTCGCTTGGAGGATGTTGATTGGCCTAAGGCATTTCTGAAGATGGGGTGTGTCAACGATGCCTTCTATTGGAATCACGTAAGGTTACGTTGCATCAACAAAAAACTATTGATGTTTTAGTAACTGGACACTCTTGAGAAGCTTTACGCTGTAGAAACAAATCAACCGGGGTGTAATACAAATGGGGCAGAACTAGAGATATATCAGTGTGTTTAATTTTTGTAGGACTAGTAGCTCACTGTAAAGTGAATAAACTTCATCAGTGATTCAGGTTCTTCCAAGTCTTTCCATTCTATTCGTTCCACACGGTCAAACTTACACGGACCACGGTCTTGCAAAGTATATCCTAAACTCGGTTCATAGTTCTAAAATACTTGCGTCAACTAAAATCCGCTGCAACCGAAATGTTTACCAATATTGAATTATGATCGACTTAAACCTCATTC
>JAEMWC010000061.1:427500-465000 GCA_016490735.1 Pachyseris speciosa
ATTTATGTAAACATAATTTGAGAGCTTCTTGGAGACTAATCGGTATGCTAATCAAGCGAAACTCAAAGGGACAAACTCCCATACCAAAAGTTATATGTAACAATAGAGTCTATACTGATAAGGCTGAGATTGCAGACCAATTTAATAAACACTTTGTTAATGTGGGTCCAAATCTGGCGAAAGAAATAGAGAATTGCTAAGGAAGCCCAACACAGTTCATTAAAAAACCCCATCAGCTAGCTTTGTTATGTCTGCTGTTACTGAAACCCAGGTGTCTTCACTATTTAAAGGTTTAAGTGACAATAAAACATCCCTGGATATTCCTAATAAGCTAATTAAGGCAGCTGCCCTACCATTGTCCAAACCCCTTACATACATTTATAACCTCTCAATTGAAACAGGCATTGTACCTGATGTATTGAAAATCTCTCAGGTTACTCCAGTGTTCAAAAGTGATGATGCGACCAACCCTAGCAATTATCGACCTATAGCGACTCTTTCACCATTTAGTAAAGTACTTGAAAGGCTAATTTATGATCAATTATATGCTTTTGTGGAGAAGCATCATATTTTATACAACTACCAATTTGGATTCAGAAAAGGATACTCTACTGAACAGGCTATTCTTGAAATTACAGATAACTTAAAGCTAGCTATTGATAAAAGGCAGGTTACCTGTGGTTTATTTCTTGACCTGTCAAAGGCCTTTGATACAGTTAATCACAGAATTTTACTATCTAAACTCTATTTATATGGTATCCGTGGAGTCCCACATAGATGGTTTGAAAGCTATCTTCATAATCGCAAGCAGTATGTAAAGATTGAATCTACTAAATCTGACAATGAAAATATCACATGTGGAATACCACAAGGCTCAACTTTAGGACCACTCCTTTTTTGCTGTATGTAAATGACTTACCAAATTGTACTGATAAACTTTCAGTTCGTAGTTTTGCTGATGAGACTAACTTTTTCTTTTCTAGTGATAATTTACAGTACCTTGAGTCTGTTATGAATCATGAGCTTAAACTTATCTATAAGTATTGTGCTCTCAATAAACTATCCATTAACTTTTCAAAGACTAACTATATGCTGGTATCATCACCAAGGTATCACCTAGGATAAATATTGATAATGTAGAAGAAAAGGATCATATTAACTTAGGAGTCTATATTGATAAGCATCTCAATTGGCAACCACAGCTGCAACATATAAACAATAAAGTAGCCAAAAATACTGGTATTCTTACCAAACTGAGACATTACCTTAACCTTCACATGTTGAAACAAATATATTATGCTTTGATTTATCCCTATCTAGCTATGGCATTTTTGCCTGGGGTTGTGCCAGCAACAATCGATTGAATTGCCTTCGTATGAAGCTGAATAAATGTCTTTGATGCATTTTCTTTGCACCAATGAAATATCACATGTGGAATACCACAAGGCTCAACTTTAGGACCACTCCTTTTTTTGCTGTATGTAAATGACTTACCAAATTGTACTGATAAACTTTCAGTTCGTAGTTTTGCTGATGAGACTAACTTTTTCTTTTCTAGTGATAATTTACAGTACCTTGAGTCTGTTATGAATCATGAGCTTAAACTTATCTATAAGTATTTGTGCTCTCAATAAACTATCCATTAACTTTTCAAAGACTAACTATATGCTGGTATCATCACAAAGGTATCACCCTAGGATAAATATTGATAATGTAGAAGAAAAGGATCATATTAAGTACTTAGGAGTCTATATTGATAAGCATCTCAATTGGCAACCACAGCTGCAACATATAAACAATAAAGTAGCCAAAAATACTGTATTCTTACCAAACTGAGACATTACCTTAACCTTCACATGTTGAAACAAAATATATTATGCTTTGATTTATCCCTATCTAAGCTATGGCATTTTTGCCTGGGGTTGTGCCAGCAACAATCGATTGAATTGCCTTCGTATGAAGCTGAATAAATGTCTTTGATGCATTTTCTTTGCACATGCTAGGAGAGTGCTGGCCCTTACTACAAACTTTTAGGAATTCTCAAGCTGGACTGTATATATAAATTTAGAATGAGTTGCCTTACACATAAGATTAAAATTAGAACTGGTAGCATTCCAGATGTCTTCTCTGATATCCTGAATCCAGTAAATCATGTGCACAGCTATAATACACGATTTGCTAATAACCTGAATTTTTTTAGGCCAAGAGTGTCAACCAATATGGGTAAATCTACGTATAGATTCTCGAGCCCAAAAATTGGAAATCTATACCCCTCAGAATTAAAAGTCTCAGGGCACCCAACGAGCCAAATTAAGCAAAAGCTGTAGAAAGGCATTTCTAAGTGCCTTATGGTGTTTGAAGTCTGTTTAAAGCGATGTTTTCACAAGCTAGAAGAAGTTCATCTGTTCGGATTCCCTAGCTGAAATTGTAATTCCCCGAAAATGTTAGGGAACAAAATCTTCCTTCGAGAAAATGCAAGCTGAAATGAAATTTCCACGAACTCTCTAGGGAACTATTTTCTTTCGAAAATGCTAGCTGATGTTTTTGACTGCCAAAAACAGGAATTACGACCTTTCCGAAAAACTCAGGGCTATGACTTCCCAATTTCGAATCTTTTAGGCCACGTTTTAAATACGAAAATTCGAGTTTGACTGGCACTGAATGTTTCTTCTTCAGGAAGGACAACACGACAATAAAGACAGAAGAGCGAAATAATTTTTCTCGAAAAAGTAATGATACCGAAGGCGATTAGAGGGCTTGTGTGCACGCTTGCTTTGTTGTAATGAAATGGCTACGCTTCATATAACACGCAACTTGATTGCGGTGAGTATGAAATTTATAACAGAACTATTGACAGAAACTTGTCAACGCATAATTAGGCATCGAGCCTAATTAGCAATCGAGAGCATCGCACAAAAACGTAAAACAGCTTTTCTTCCCGTTCTTTTGCAAAATGTTCATTCTAGTCTAACCGATTCCAATCATGAAAAATGTGGTATTTTCAATTAAATTAAATAAAATTCTAATAAGAAAGGAAAGAAAATTATAAATACATGCAAATCGGAAGCTTCGTTGTGCTTGCTTCTGTATTTTAAACTCAGTCTGATATCTACCACTTATGTAAACACTGAATGTTTGTTTTTAAACCCGTCATATGTTTTGATCGTCGACGATATTCAAATTGGGGCCACAGCCGGTAAAGATAGTTATTGTATATACTCACCCGACAACGGGTTTCTTGAAACCCAGCAAGGCTCTCTTCTTGTCTATTTCTTCTTGAACTTCCGGAGCATAACGAAACAAATATTTAGCAAATTGCCCGATCCACCAAACAAATGGATGACTGTGAATTTGCTCGATATTTGCAGCTAAATCCTTAGGTACTGCTAAAGGCATATACCTGGGTTGGGAGACGGGTCTTTCAACAAAGGGCAGCAGCAAGACATTCTGTTGAGTTTTAGAGAGGATCCCACTAAAATCGTTTGTCCGCTGTAAACTGCCTTGATAAGTCGTACACGTCTCGCTAACCGGCTTGAAAATACCATTCCAACCTTTAGACGAATATCTCCAGCCACTAGAGTCCACTATAAGAGTTCTTTCGAGGCCATAAGCAACAATGAAACAGTACATTAAGTGGTGTACTTGGCAACCGTAACCACAACCTTTGTTCAGTTGGCACACAAGCTTCTTCGCTGCATTGCAATCTTTGGGATGTTGTAGGCCATGTAATCTTCTCTGAACAAGATCGCTAAGAAATTCATGCTCTTTTACAAGCCATTCTCTCTGGCCTTCCATCGTGTTCATCTTCTCAAAGTTTATAGACAACGCATGGTGCATGTCTTCGACAGTTGCCATCATTTGGCGAAGTTTCGTTTTCACTGTGACGTTTTCGCTAGCGATCTTGTTAACTTGGCTTATTTCTGAGCTTACAAAATACCATAACTCCTTCAAAATCTTCTCAGCTCTTCGTCTTGTAGTTAAAAACTCCTTGCTTGGCGGCGTTAGCCCATGCAAATCGGCTAGTTTCCGTTCGGGTTCAGACTTCCGTTTGCCTTTTGCTGGCGAGGTTGGCGACTCGAATACATCTGCACTCGCCTTCTGAGAAATGAGTTTTCGCTGAAGCTCCAAATTCGTATTTCTAAGTTCTCCAGCTTCGATTTCGAACTTATAGTTGATGCCCTCAATCTCCACTAATTTCTTTTGAAGCCAGTTATATTGATTTTGTAATAACTCTATTTGCCTTTCCTTCTGTAATACAACTGCCTCGTTCCAATCTGAATATTCCACCTCTGACGAAAGCTGCCAGCCCATATAGCCTAGTATAAGGAGCCATATTGACACCAGAACGGAGACATATTTCCACATGGCCCTAGTCATTAAGACTTGTAACTGTTGTAAGATGCCACATTTCCAGCTCGGATCTAATGATTAATTGTCCAGTCTATTATTAAAAAGGTAATCACGTTAATCGAAAGTGACTCTGCACTTAGTATAAATCTACTAGCGATCTATCACGAATGCCGTTCCCTGATTGGCTACGCTACTCGCTGTCTATTCTGTGATAGATAGTGAGTAGCGGTTGTCAACAAAATGGTGGCCGCTTCTTCACGTTGTCGAAGTGTCTGAGAGGAGGATTTAGATAATTTACTTGTTTAGTTTCGAAGGACTAGTAGATTTATACTAAAACAATTAGATTATTCGCTCTAAATTTCTATGCGAATGTCTTAGGCTTAATTTTGCTCAAAACAAAACCATTCCTAAATGGAGATTACCAAAGTTTGGAACAGTTACCCTTCATTGCCGGGCCGATGCTTTTGCGCCATGCTCTTCTCGTAAACCAGTGGGGACTACAATATATATGGGTTATTGACCAAGCTTGTTCGGTCTAGATGGCGGGATATTGCCCAAGTTCTTTTTTTGCGTGTTTATGGACCGAGACACAAACACGCAAAAGACAGGAGTGCTCCACGACTTCTATTCTTATCCGTCCACACAACAAATTGACATTAGAGCAGTCACACCTGATTAATAATTAACTTTCGTGGGAAAAAAAGGGCCGATCCTCAGTTCCAGCAAGCGTCAGTATCTAGGATTCTCAGCCAGCAAGGAAATTTACACTAAACTCAACTCTCAGCCAGGAGAGCTTTCAAATCTTTGTCGTTTACCAGCAAATCGGATTCAAAAAGATATTCGCCAGCCAGCAATTGTGAGAAAAGTTCCCGGTTCCCAGCAAAACGGAAATTTAACTCTAACGTGATTTTAAAAAGTGGACTTTAGGGTTTGTAATTGAAGAATTCCCAATAACGTTATTTCTCTCTTTTCCAACCTTGACAAAGCCAGTCTCAAGGCAAATAGACTGTCGTTGTACACTCAGCTGTATAAATTGGTAGATGCCACTACAGTAACGTTAGTACAAAGAAAAGGCCTTACTTGTCATTAAATCCTGACAATGAACATCGTCCTCCTTCGCCGCCAGAGACCTCTGCTCGCAGGGAACCTCCTCCCTTGGTGAAGCACGTACTCTGCAAATTTACCCCTTCACAGCGCCTCTCCTTGCGATAAATCTGAAATCCTAATCTCTTCACGATGGTTCTCCTTTAGGTCGTGTTTCTTAATTTCTACGTTTGTATCATAACAGCAAGCAAGCAGCAAGTATTCGCCCACAGGCAAGATTAATGTTCATATTTTCAGGTATCGTCTGGAAATGGCGAAGCCATTTCAGATGCTGTTTGAAAGTATTGATCTGTAAGAATGCTGCAAAACGATTTCTGTACACGGAAACTGTTGATTACAGCGACATTGCGCATTCTAGTAAACAAAAGCCTTAAATTGTTCCTTTTGTTTTTTTTATAAACATGCTGTAATACAACCTTATAATTATGGTATACTTTCTTATTTTGTCGTGTTTTCAAAACCTCCCGTAAATCTTTAGAAGCAATCTAAATGAGATACGAGTATATAGTGTTTTAGTATATACTAAAACAGTGGATAGCGTTGAAGGAGCGCTCTGATTGGCTAGTCAAACTCCGAATATCCTTTGCTATTTACCTTCGAGCAACTCGCGATTGTAGTGCTCCCTCGTGTGAATTTCGAAAAAATGGCGTCCCGTTTTGCATCCGTGACAAGCGAAGAAATCATCCAAATTAAGAACGAAGCAGTCCCTTAAAACACAAACAAAGCGACTACATTTGGTTTGGCCGTGTTTAAAGGTAATGGTTTATGTTTTTAACCCGAAGTTTATCGATAAAAGCCAATGAGAAAGGTTTGTTTACAAATGCAAATTAATCTTGCGTAACCTCACTTGTTCACTTGAAAACCAAAGTTGAATGATATTTTTTTACAGAATGGTTTCAAATAGAGAGAATTTGCAACTCCATTTGAAAAAATGTCGCCACCAGAACTAAACAAATGTCTTCAGAAATTTTATCTGTAGTACTAATATATAAACAGGATCGAGTGCCACTAAAATTCGAAAAATTCCGCTTTCCTCTCAAATGCAATGGTTCTAGCTGCAAATATCTACTCCGTTTTAAAAGCGCTATACTCGGATTGCTTTATTCCATTGTTTGCATCTGTTGTGATTTTTTCAGACTAATTGTTTTTGGTTATGTTTGTACGACACTCAACGGAAACCACTCTAGCCTTAGCTTTTCCATTTGTGCATGTCCTACAACTTTCTTGCAGGTGCGTGTACGTACTCTATATAACTTCATTTTTTCTTCAAAGGGCTGCGGATGGGGACGAATACAATTCAACAGAAGTGTCAGTTTTACTTAGGATAACGGCCTGATTGTCTTGAAAACGTTACTGTTAGTTTATCTCACCCTATTTAGCTAACTTCATCCACTGAGCCATGTTTGAACTACTTTGCGAGTAACTTTCATCAAGTACTGCCCAGTTCAGTTCAGTTAGGTTCAGCTGTAATTTCCACACAAACACATCACATCCACACGAGTGTAGAGTTTTGCAAGATCTTAAAGACGTCACAAACAAATCCACAGAAGACAGGAAGTGTAGAGTTTTGCAAGATCTTAAGACGTCAGAAACACATCCACACGAGTGTAGAGTTTTGCAAGATCTTAAAGACGTCACAAACACATCCACAGAAGATATGAAGTGTAGAGTTTTTTGCAAGATCTTAAGACGTCACCAACACTTCCACACGAGTGTAGAGTTTTTCAAGATCTTAAAGACGTCACAAACACATCCACAGAAGGCAAGAAGTGTAGAGTTTTGCAAGATCTTAAAGACGTCAGAAACACATCCACAGAAGACATGAAGTGTAGAGTATTGCAAGATCTTAAGACGGCACAAACACATCCACACGAGTGTAGAGTTTTGCAAGATTTTAAAGACGTCACAAACACATCTACAGAAGGCAAGAAGTGTAGAGTTTTGCAAGATCTTAAGACGTCACAAACACATCCACAGAAGACAAGTGTAAAGTTTTGCAAGATCACAAGGCGTCACAAACACATCCACACGAGCGTAGAGTTTTGCAAGATCTTAAAGACGTCACAAACACAATCACAGAAGACATGAAGTGTAGAGTTTTGCAAGATCTTAAGACGTCACAAACACATCCACAGAAGACAAGTGTAGAGTTTTGCAAGATCTTAAGACGTCACAAACACATCCACACGAGTGTAGAGTTTTGCAAGATCTTAAGACGTCACAAACACATCCACACGAGTGTAGAGTTTTGCAAGATCTTAAAGACGTCACAAACAAATCCACAGAAGACAGGAAGTGTAGAGTTTTGCAAGATCTTAAGACGTCAGAAACACATCCACACGAGTGTAGAGTTTTGCAAGATCTTAAAGACGTCACAAACACATCCACAGAAGATATGAAGTGTAGAGTTTTTTGCAAGATCTTAAGACGTCACCAACACTTCCACACGAGTGTAGAGTTTTTCAAGATCTTAAAGACGTCACAAACACATCCACAGAAGGCAAGAAGTGTAGAGTTTTGCAAGATCTTAAAGACGTCAGAAACACATCCACAGAAGACATGAAGTGTAGAGTATTGCAAGATCTTAAGACGGCACAAACACATCCACACGAGTGTAGAGTTTTGCAAGATTTTAAAGACGTCACAAACACATCTACAGAAGGCAAGAAGTGTAGAGTTTTGCAAGATCTTAAGACGTCACAAACACATCCACAGAAGACAAGTGTAAAGTTTTGCAAGATCACAAGGCGTCACAAACACATCCACACGAGCGTAGAGTTTTGCAAGATCTTAAAGACGTCACAAACACAATCACAGAAGACATGAAGTGTAGAGTTTTGCAAGATCTTAAGACGTCACAAACACATCCACAGAAGACAAGTGTAGAGTTTTGCAAGATCTTAAGACGTCACAAACACATCCACACGAGTGTAGAGTTTTGCAAGATCTTAAGACGTCACAAACACATCCACACGAGTGTAGAGTTTTGCAAGATCTTAAAGACGTCACAAACAAATCCACAGAAGACAGGAAGTGTAGAGTTTTGCAAGATCTTAAGACGTCAGAAACACATCCACACGAGTGTAGAGTTTTGCAAGATCTTAAAGACGTCACAAACACATCCACAGAAGATATGAAGTGTAGAGTTTTTTGCAAGATCTTAAGACGTCACCAACACTTCCACACGAGTGTAGAGTTTTGCAAGATCTTAAAGACGTCACAAACACATCCACAGAAGGCAAGTGTAGTGTACATCCGGGACTTCCCCAGCGCGGGAAGTCTGGGGTCATGTGACTAGTCGAAGTAGTGTTTCTGGAGTGTAGCGGGCGAACGAAGTAGTGCTCACGTTTGACAAGACTATTAGCCTCGGTGGCGCATTAGCAATACTACATTGGCGACGAGGATGGGATCCAATGAGTGAAAAGGCCTTACCGCCATTGGATTTGACCGGTCCTGCTTCACAAGTGGCGGAGCGATGGCGTAAATGGAAGCGTGCGTTTGAATACTTTGCCGAAGGAGAGGGCATCGATAATGTTCGTAAGAAGACCTCATTACTCTTACATTTTGCTGGTATGGATGTACAGGATATCTTTGAAGATTTACAAGATCCTGGTCCTATTCCGGAGAGTGGTGACAATGTTTACAAAATCGCTATTCGCAAATTGGATTCTTACTTTCGAGTAGAGGAGAACATTCCCTACGAGCGACATGTTTTTCGTCAACTTACACAAAGGGAAGGGGAGACCGCTGACCAATTCATAGTTCGGTTGCGAAAACAAGCACGACATTGTGATTTCGGGGCGGGTTTGAACGACCATTTGCGGGACCAGTTGATTGAGAAGCTGACGAATTTCGAGTTGAAAAGGAAGCTGTTGGAGCACAGAAATATTACGCTGGAAGAAGCCCTGAATAAAGCTCGTGCTTGGGAAGCAGCTGGCAGACAAGCGACCAACATGTTAACAAGCCTACGGCAAGTAGAAGGCGACGATGTCAATGCAGTTAGGGGAAGACAAGATCGGCAGGGCGAGAAGGGTAGGAAGTGCTACAATTGTGGGAGAGAAGGTCATTTAGCCAGGGATAGCAACTGTCCAGCAAAAGGAAGAAAATGTAGCAAGTGTGCAAGGTATGGTCATTTCGCTTTATGTTGTCGGAGAGAGGGTGATAGTTATAAAGCGAGAGATAAAACAAGTGAGCGAGAGAGAGTTTCTGGTGGACGTTCACGTCACAATGCAAATTTTGTGGGGGATCAAGAAGCATCTGATAATGAGGAGGACTGTGCTTTTGCATTCACCGTGTCTGAGAATCGGGAGGAAACATGTAATTCAACTAGTTGTAAAGAACCTGTGTTAGAAGTTAGTGTCAGTGGTGTTACTACACAGGTACTCATTGACTCCGGTTCAGTGAGCAATCTTATGGGGCTAGACGAGTACCGTGAACTTAAGGCGCGAGGCCTTAATGCAGAGATGGAGGAGTGTCATAAGCGGCTTTATGCATATGGTGGGGGAAAACTGGCGGTGATTGGTCATTTTTCAGCTGAGATTTCGGTGGGTGGTACGACAGTGAATTCACAATTTGTGGTGATTGAGAAAGGGAGGTGTCTGTTGGGTCATGCGACTTCAAAGGCTTTGGGTTTACTTCGGATTGGGCTGGGTGCAGATGTTGAGGGTGCGTGTAATGTGGATGGGGAGGATCTCGCCACAATTCTTCAGGCTAAGCATCCAAAGGTTTTTGATGGTGTGGGTAAGCTGAAGGACTACAAGTTGAAATTACATGTTGACCCGGAGGTGACACCGATTGCCCAAAAGCCACGGCGTGTTCCATTTGCACTGCGAGAGAAAGTAACTGCAAAGGTGGAAGAACTCATTGCTATGGACATAGTTGAACGGGTAGATGGGCCGACCTCGTGGGTGAGTCCAGTAGTAGTTGCGCCCAAAGCTTCGGGGGATATCAGGCTTTGTGTGGACATGCGTAAAGCAAATCAGGCTATTATCCGGGAGCGGATACCCATCCCAACTGTTGACGAAGTGTTGGAAAATCTTAACGGTGGTAGAGTGTTTTCAAAATTAGATCTTCGCCTAGGATTTCATCAGATCGAGTTGGATGAGGAATCAAGAGACATAACCACGTTTGCCACACATGAGGGGTTGTTCAGGTACAAGCGACTAAGTTTTGGAGTAAACTCTGCCCCTGAGAAATATCAGCAGATAATCAGACAAGTGGTCTCAGACATTGGTGGTGTCCAGAATATTGCAGATGACCTGATAGTACATGGTGAGAACAATGAGGAGCATGACAGGAATCTATATAGATTGATACAGAGATTAGCAGAGAAGAACCTCACCCTCAACCTTGAAAAATGCCAATTCAGAATGGACAGGGTAGTCTTTATGGGGCTGTTAGTGTCAAAGTATGGCGTCGGCCCAACCGAAGAGAAGGTACGTGCAGTGCTGGAGGCAAACCGCCCATCTACTCCAACGGAAGTGAGAAGCTTCCTTGGTATGGTTGGCTTTAGTGCAAGATTTATTCCTAATCTTGCAACTGTCGCCGAACCTCTACGAGCCATTTCCAGGAAGGGAGTACCCTTTGTTTGGAGCAGTGAGCAGGAGACATCCTTTCAGGAACTGAAAAAGCAATTAGCTAGTGCGCCTGTGCTAGCTTATTTTGACAAAGATGCACACACGCGAGTGATAGCCGATGCAAGCCCCGTGGGGTTAGGCGCTGTTCTGGTCCAGGACAAGAATGGAGAGAGCCGAGTCGTTTGTTACGCCAGCAGAAGCCTCAGCAGTGTCGAAAGGAGGTACAGCCAAACTGAAAAGGAGGCACTAGCTCTCGTGTGGGCCTGTGAACGTTTTAACCTTTACCTGCTTGGGCTACCAACCTTCGATTTAGTCACGGACCACGAAGCATTGAAAGTGATCTACTCAAGAGGATCCAAACCATCTGCACGCATCGAGCGCTGGGTGCTACGACTGCAACCGTACAATTACAACATATGCTGTGTCAAGTCCCAAGACAACATTGCAGATGCCCTATCACGTCTGACGAAGATCCCCGCTTCAGAGAAATATCGATATGATGATGAGCACGTTCGAATGGTTGCTCTCAGTGCCGTACCTATAGCCCTAAAGATTCAAGAGATTGAGAGTGCCTCAGCTGAGGATGAGGATTTGCAAGCAGTGCGAAGTTGTCTTATAAGTGGGAACTGGGAGACAGCTCCAAAGCCATATGTGTGGGTGCGTAACGAACTTACCTATATTGGCCAAGTCATCCTGCGTGGAACTAGAATCGTGATTCCTAACATTTTGAGGAAGAGGGTCTTAGAACTTGCACATGAGGGACACCAGGGGGTGGTGAAGATGAAGGAGCGCCTGAGATCTAAGGTGTGGTGGCCAGGTGTTGATAAAGATGCAGAACGAAAGTGCCGAGAGTGTTATGGGTGCCAGCTTGTGACAAAGGCGACAGTACCTCCACCAGTGAAGACAACCAGGATGCCTGAGAGACCGTGGCAGGACCTAGCGTTGGACCTACTGGGCCCTATGCCAACAGGAGAGTCTTTGCTGGTCCTAGTGGATTATTTTAGCCGATGGGTGGAGGTTGACGTCATTAAGTCCACCAGTTCAGAAGCGATAATTAAGTGTTTAGACAGACAGTTCTCTAGATATGGAGTACCGAGTACCTTGAGATCAGACAACGGACCCAACCTTGTGTCTGCTGAAATGGAGGAGTATCTGGATGAGATGGGCATTAAGCACAGGCTGACCACCCCACTATGGCCGAGAGCAAATGGAGAGGTTGAACGGCAAAATCGTTCTCTTTTGAAAGCAATGAGAGTTGCACATGCTGAGGGAAGAGACTGGAGGTTGGAGTTGAACAAGTTCCTCCTGGCATACCGCTCCACCCCGCACACAACTACCGGCAGGAGTCCCGCTGAGTTACTTTATGGGAGGAAAATGTCTACTAAATTGCCAGAGGTTGCTGATTTGGAGGAGTCTGAAGAGCTGGGATATCAGCAAACCAGAGATCGTGATGCGGAAAAGAAGCAGATAGGTGCAGATTATGCTGACAAGAGACACCATGCAGCAGAGAAGTGTGTACAGGAGGGAGACCTTGTGTTGCTGGAGAAGAGGAAGGAGAATAAGCTGTCTTCACACTATGAAAAAGAGCCATACCAAGTAACGGCTCGCTATGGGGATCAGGTCCAGCTGAAGTCACCCCAAGGCGCAGAGTACAGGCGTAATGTTCAACATGTCAAGCGATTTGTGATTCCGGACAGAGAGCCCCAGGAGCAGCAGCCTGCAGGTCCTGTAGCAGTACCTAATGAGCACGCATTAGGACAAGAAACCACACCCAGTTTGGAGACAGGAGGAGGGGCTAGTCCAGCTGATGGTCCAAATCAGGAGCAGCTGTTACCAAGGAGATCAGGGCGAGTGACCCGACCCCCGAGAGACTTAGTGACTATGTTACCACCTGAGGGGGACAGTTACTTTGCTATGACAGTGGCAGCTTTGATAAGGCTGTGCCTACGGAAGTGTTAATTTGTATCAGTTGTACCTTTAAAAGACACTGTTGACATTTTCATGTTACTTAGTAGTAGTGAGACTTTGCAAGTGAAGAGAGGGAGGGATGTAGTGTACATCCGGGACTTCCCCAGCGCGGGAAGTCTGGGGTCATGTGACTAGTCGAAGTAGTGTTTCTGGAGTGTAGCGGGCGAACGAAGTAGTGCTCACGTTTGACAAGACTATTAGCCTCGGTGGCGCATTAGCAATACTACAGCAAGAAGTGTAGAGTTTTGCAAGATCTTAAAGACGTCAGAAACACATCCACAGAAGACATGAAGTGTAGAGTATTGCAAGATCTTAAGACGTCACAAACACATCCACACGAGTGTAGAGTTTTGCAAGATTTTAAAGACGTCACAAACACATCTACAGAAGGCAAGAAGTGTAGAGTTTTGCAAGATCTTAATACGTCACAAACACATCCACAGAAGACAAGT
The DNA here is from genome assembly GCA_016490735.1 of Pachyseris speciosa. Lineage (NCBI taxonomy): Eukaryota > Metazoa > Cnidaria > Anthozoa > Scleractinia > Pachyseridae > Pachyseris > Pachyseris speciosa. The sequence continues at coordinate 440,951 of JAEMWC010000061.1, forward strand.
GTAGAGTTTTGCAAGATCTTAAGACGTCACAAACACATCCACAGAAGACATGAAGTGTAGAGTTTTGCAAGATCTTAAGACGTCACCAACACATCCACACGAGTGTAGAGTTTTGCAAGATCTTAAGACGTCAGAAACACATCCACACGAGTGTAGAGTTTTGCAAGATCTTAAAGACGTCACAAACACATCCACAGAAGACAAGTGTAAAGTTTTGCAAGATCACAAGGCGTCACAAACACATCCACACGAGTGTAGAGTTTTGCAAGATCTTAAAGACGTCACAAACACAATCACAGAAGAGTCTGAGATGAAGTGTAGAGTTTTGCAAGATCTTAAGACGTCACAAACACATCCACAGAAGACAAGTGTAAAGTTTTGCAAGATCTTAAAGACGTCACAAACACAGTCACAGAAGACATGAAGTGTAGAGTTTTGCAAGATCTTAAAGACGTCACAAACACATCCACAGAAGGCAAACAATGTTGACCAAACACAAGACAAAGCAAGTCCACAGAACGATTTTTGCATATTATCGCTGAAATTTTGATGTTATGTGGTTCATTTGGTTTCTTTTTACCGGCTGTGCACCCTTTGTTGGCTGGGACTGGTTAAACGGTCAAACATTTGTTCGTAATGCAAAATGTTGGATGATAATGTTTGATACCATGGGGATTAAGAATACCGATTTGAAAGAAAGGCCGGAGATGGACATTAAGGTACCACGGAAAGCTGTAAAAATCTTGAGCAAAAATTCATCTTTCAAATTGGTACTCTTAATCCCCTCGGTATCAACAAGCACTTTCATGCAATTAATTCATTCCTGTCTTTCACATTACCATGTTTTTTTTATTTATTTAATTTATAATCAATTACATAACTTCACAACATTACATGCACTAAGTTACGGTACATAACATTAAAAAAAACAGTACATTACCTTTCCATTTTTAAACGATTATAAAAAAAAAAAAAAAACGAAAAGGAAACTGTGCATGGTTTTGCCAGTGTAATACTAATTAAGTGTTGGCTTTCGGTGTATCGTAATGTGAGAGGAAGAGAGAGTAATTTTCTATTTTTGGGGAAGTATTGCGTGTTTTGCATACCCAGAGAAAAAAATCTGGCGATCAAAAAGTAGAAGTCTAAGTACTCTCTTGCTCTTGTTTGGATTCAATCCTAATACTAGATATGCCGTTAAATTAATGGTATTTGAAAGCTCTCCACGATTAATTGCCCATTGCTTAAAATCTTGCCAAGTCCAGAAGAGGTGAATCAGAGACTCCATGTCATTTTGACAAAAAGTGCACTGCTCATTATCCTGTAGGTCTATTTTTGTTAAAAAACTATTAGTCGCTAATCTCCTGTGTAGTAGCTTAAATTGGAAGACAATTAATTTTGAGATCTTTGTACACAGAAAAGATGATCGGTACTCTGTGTCCCAATCAATGTTTTCTTGGGTTTCCAGTTTGCAGTCCGCGATCCATTTTCTTTGAGCTTCGATCGGTTTCTTCAGCTTTTTGCCAATGAGAATTTTATATGCTAGTCTGTTTGGTTGTCTTGTCTTTAAAAAAGTTTCAATGAAAGTTTCGTAGTTGGTGGTAACACTGTGTAGGGTTTCTTCGTTGCTTTTCCGTAGGGCTTTAATCGCTGATATCACTCCTTGGAAAGTAAGAAAATTTGTTTTGATATTGAAACGTTCTGTAAAGTCTAAAAAAGATAGTAAATTCCTCGTATCTTTCATCAGATGACCCACGTTTCTAACTCCTTTTGAAGACCATGATCTATAGTATATGGGTTTGTTTCCGACTCGTATAAGAGAGTTTTGCCAGAGATTTTGCACTTTTAGCTGCTCAGTGGAGTAAATGTTAGCCTCATATTTAATGTCCGTCCAGATTCGTAGTATTTCTGAAATAAAGGTATCCGATATTTTGAAGTATTTTGATAAATCTTCTTTGCTAAGGTTGCCTCGAAAAATTTCCTCACCACCAAAGTTGTAATTCCAGATCAAACAAAAGTTTCCATTTTCCATGGTTTTCTGAGTCGAAATATTTGTTATCCAATTTGACTTGAGAGCTTTGTTGAATAGTTTAATGTCAATCATTCTTAGCCCTCCATTGCTGTAGTCGCTAATCATAATATCGCACTTTATTTTGTCACTTTCACATTACCATGTTACCACCAATAGCATAGCTCAATATTTTGTATATAAACCATACACAACCCACAATTCCTCGATTTGCTCCGACGAAGGGCTAATGCTTGAAATGTCAACTAATTGAATCCCTGTACTGTGGTCAATAATTTACATCATAAACTCCGTTGATAAACCAAATTTTTGTGTTTCACTCCCCCACTGATGCATCACCACAGTTTCTTTAGAAGCTAATCCCCTTTATTCATTTGATGACATACTTAGTTCATTGGTAACAATCGTACTTTTACCAGTGGTGGAATTGGTGAGGGCATTTTGATGACTGGAATTTGTTTGTGTATAATATATTGGACATGTGTGTACAAATTTACGCTCTATGGAACAATAACTGAAGAAGTGGAGCTTAACCATCTGTATGGATTTAACATCCATTGCTTTTCTTTGTCAAACTGCCATCAAACTCTGGACAGGAAGCTATTATAGTATTGTATAAATAATAAAGAGTTTAAACTGTCCACACAAGTAAGATTTCCTGCCTGATATGATCGAAAATATGTTTTCCCCCACACACCACTGGGGGTGCCCTGTGGATTCTGGTGTGGGGAAGTCCTCTGGGACTCTAAAACCGAACAAATTCAAATGCATTTTTCTAGCAACTCTTAAATTTTAGAGTAGACAAAATCCACTCTCTCCAAGACTGTTTAACACTCAATTTCTATTCCAAACCAGATTTTTCAGTCTCTGAATGCTAAACCCTACCTCAGAATAAACTGCTTGAAAAACTACTACACCCTTACAATGGGACACACCCATACAGCTTAAGCTGAAGGAGTGCTTCCCAACCCCTTAACCCCATCCTCCCCCCCCAGCCAATGCAATTTTATTAAAATTAAATTAAATTAAATTAGAAGAAATGGATCACTCGAAGTTGGCAGCTTATTAGAGTCAGGAAAAAACAATCCAAGGTAGGCTGAAAAATAATGATCTGCTGTATTCCCAGACAAACCTATTTAATTCAAACTGTTGTGACACATTACAGGGCTTGACACTAACTTTGACATCTCTTTCTGCTTTGGAAAGCAAATTTCAAAATTTAGAGCGGTTTTCAATTGAGTGTCGAAAGTAATTATTGTTTTGCTTTGGTTTTGCAGTGCTTCGCTTTGTGATTGGCCAGGAAAACTCACGCCACTTTCTCAACCAATGAGAAGCAAAACCAAAACCAATCGTGATTTGCACACGCGTATTTTCCCGTGCTTTACGCCGGCTATATGTAATTGCTTCGTATTCTGATTGGCTCATTGCACTGCTTACTTCTGTTGTGATTGGTCAGAGTAATTGCTTTGGTTTTGGTTTTACGACACTCAATTGAAAAGCGCTCTACCTTCCAACTCAAAATTTTACTTTCCAAAATGGGTCACAGTATCATAGTTGGTAACTGCAATGTTTTTCTTACCATGTCTCATTGATAGTATTTTTTATTTGTCTGTGTAAAACCGAACCAAAAGAGACTCATTCTTTACTGCTACATATCTCCAATATGTCGCATTTGCTTACCATGTGTAAACAGGAGCCCATTACTAGGAGCGCACAACTCCCATACTAAGCCTATGTCACGGCATTTTTACAGACCGATCTATTTTTAGACTATCTTTTCCTGCGAAAAAGGACAGCAAGGATGGCAACGGCAATGAGAGCGCCACAAAACAATAGTTTTAATGAGCGAAAACAAAGGCTCTGTACGTGTAGATACTTGTGGCACGTGCAGCGACTCGTGATTGGTCATTGGACTCCTGTGGGAGTCTGATTTTGGCAGGCAATTCAATCTAAAAATAAATTGGTCTGTGAAAATGCCGTGACAGTAGTATAGGGCAGTTGTACGCTCCTGGTGATGGACTCCTGGTGTAAATTATTGCTGTACCCAGACCTCCTTGGGAGTCTTTTTTTTTATCCTTCAATAATTTATGGCAGAAGAACAAAATCAATGCTTTGAGAGTTTCATTTTTAAACATTTTTACTAGAGCCTTTTAAAAGAAAACTCTGCCTTCCATCATAGCCCGAAGTTTTCTTTCCAGGTTCAATGGGCACTTGATACACCTTGTGAAGGACTGTCTGATTGTACCTGGAAAATCTGGAATCTGAGGACACCACCATAACCACTTGTATAAAATGATGACAAAATTACAGGAAATTTAAGCCAAAATTACAATGTAGGCCATAAGACCTCATAGCCTACATGGAATCTAAGCTGTAATCAGCTGTATTAGGCCTGTGGTTTGCAAGAGCATGAAAATCTTTCTTTTTCTGGCACTAGGACTGCCACAAGGTTAAGGCCCAATGCTTTTCGATTTGAATGCAAAATACAAATGCAATATATGAAAAATATATATTGAACTGGGGATTAAAGAATGAAGATGAGACACATCTTCACAGTTGTGCACACTACTTCAAAGCAGTAGCAAACAGAAAAGCTGAAAAAATTAAGGCTTGCACAGGATCTAAAGTTCTTTCAGGCTTTCTCTTAATTTGCTACTGCTTAAGTCATGTAGCATTCATAACTTTGACAGTCTTTCACATCTTCATACTTATCCATTAATTAGCAACAAATTACAACATTGGCATAAAATGGACATAAAATGAATGACAGTAACCCAATAACGGTCTGTACCTGGGGTGTGTATTCAATTCTTTGATTGCACCTGATGTTACGGAGGCCACGTTGGTGGAAAGGACAATAGCAAAAAAGTCTTTTGGGAATTTGACTCTATTATTATGCAAACCTTGAGCTACATTTCTGTATTGTTTTGGCACCAACATGGCCATCTTATCACGTGTGTGCAATCAAAGAATAAAGGGTATATTTCATTGTCCATGTCGATTCCTTGGCAAGATCTGTTTTGGAGATCAAGTTCCGGAGATTAATTTATTGATGCATTTATCATCAACATTTACTGCTGATTTCTTTCTTCTTCTATTGTTGTGTGCAAATTGGCTTGCAAAAAATAACAATTAATAATAATAATAATAATAATAATAATAATAATAATAATAATATTGCTGTTGTTGGCGTTGTTGTTGCATTTGCTGTTGAATGTCATTTTCTGATGATATCAAGCGTTGTGATACGGTGCACACGCAGCTGTATAAGCATGTTAAAACTAGTCTGTGAGTTAAACGATACAAACTGCTGACAGGCATCCAGCAGCCTAATGTAGCATGTTTCAACTGGAACTCACCTCATGCCCTCGAGAAGCTAATTCCTCTAAAACTGTTCTAACCAATAAATAATGCGATCCTGAAGACATTGCACTGAAACCAACAATCCTGGCCGACATAGCGGAGTTAATTGTCAGACATGAAACAAGCAGGAAGCTTAAGATCGACGCCATATTCAAAATGCGTGACTTGTAAAACGTGGAAGGGGGATGGCCCGATATTGAATTATCTCTGGCCCAGCGCCCCTCCTCCAATGCAACGCAATCGATCAACCCTGGGGGTGGGGTGCAGAAAAAACATGGGAGCAATCGTGGAATGTTCTAACATTCTCCAAATATGATCATGCTTCACTCAAAAGCCCGTACGCACTCAAACGATTTCCTGTTTTAACAATTATCCTGCGAAAACGTGCGCAATATCGCCTGCTATACAATTATCCTGCGAAACATGGCACCTTTTCAAACAGTAAACTCAGATTTCGTAGTTTTGAGGTCTTAGTTATTATGTTTCGAGGTTTTTATCCAAACTGCGTGGAATGTTGTAACATTCTGCAAATATGATCATTGTGCACTCAATATTCCTTGTACGCACCCCCCCCCCCCTCGGGGGGTGCTCCCTTATATGGGCTATATAGGTATGTGCGGCCCCAAAGGGTATGGCTTTTTAGCCGTTTTGGTCTGAAATAGAGTATTGATTTTGACCTTTTTGGTCTGAAATTGGGTATGGTTTGTGCACTCTAGTCTTGAATTGAGTATGTTTATTAGAAGAAGCTACTTCTTCATCATTAGGCGATAACACCATCAACAAAAGCCCTTCTTATTTGTCTTTTAATTATGTTTAAGCCAACCGTGTACGTGAAATAGGTCTGATATAGGGTATCCAATGTTTGGTCAGGTCTGAAATCGCAGATTTTAGTCTGAAATAGGGTAAGGGTTTCAGGAAGCGGGCCGCACACTCCCACCCAAATTTTCTGGGAGTACCCCCCCCGGGTACGCACTCAACAGATTTCCTGTTTTAACAATTATCCTAAGAAATCGTGCGGAATAACGCCTGTTAGTATATACCACACAAGTAAATAGTGCTTTTCGCGCGCTCTGATTGGTTAACTCGGAGGAATATCTACTAGATATCTACTAGATATTCCACCTTGTGTGCAGAGGCAGACATACACCACAACAAGGAACTCGCATGCCAAGAAGTTTAAACTAATACAAACATCATGTGACGAGTTAAAATTCAGTTTTTGGCCTAGAACAATTAAAGACCGGAACAAGCTGCCGTTAGAAGTAATTGATAAACCAAGCATCGGCACCTTCAAAGCAGCTGCTGACATTTATTTTTCATAAACTTTATGTATCAATTATGTTTATCTTTGTTTTATACTTGCTTTACGTCCTTGAGACTTTGCAAGTTACCATATGTAGATGTAGATGTGATTAGCAAAGTACTATTCACCTCCGACGGCTCCGAGCAGCCGGTGCGCGAGAGTTTAAAATTTCCGACCGCTTGTCGGTATACTGTCACACATAAAGTAACTTCTTGGTCTGCTAATTATTCAGCTTGAATGGGTGGTATACACTAAAAATATTATTCACCTCAGTGTCGGTGAAAGTGGTGGTTATTTACCTCGCCGCGTAATTGTTAAATACTTAGCCGAGACCAAAGGCCGAGTTAGCTAAAATCAGGCGATATACGTCAAGAAAATGTGGAGCTTGTGGGATGTCAGGAATGTGGCTTGGAGTGACAAGAATACCTCACTAATTCATGTGTGTAGGTAAGCTGAAGGCCACTCATTGGGCACTAAGGCCGCGTCAGGTAGCGGATATTACCCCCTTTTACGTAATTTTCTCGTGTTGGAGAGAAAATGTGGATTTTTCCAGCTTTTCTGCAATAAACTCAGTAAATTGTGCTATGTTATAAATGTGTTGAATACTCAAACAAGTATCCTGCTCATTCTTGTTGAGTGGCACCTTTTCCAGCTTTTTTGTAATAAACTCCAGGGCCCGCGCAGCAAGTTTGCAACTGGGGGTGGGGGACTCACTTCGAACGCGTTAGCGTGAGTCAGCTAGCGGGGGTCCGGGGGCATGCTTCCCGCGGAGAATTTTTGAATTAAAGTCCTCTGAAATAAATAGAAATGTATTTAAAACTAACATGGTGTGGTGAAAGATATACTTTCCGCAACAAAAAGCGGTGTTTTAAAACGAGAATTTACCTTTTCGCTTGACTAATCATAACTGGCAATTAGTAACGTATCCACAAAGCTCAACTCAACATACGATCACCCTCGAGACATTGCACTGTTGAAAAGTGGTGGTGCTAAAGCCTCCCCAGCCCCTCTCCCTGCGCGGTGCCTGTGTGTGTCTTATTAAGGCGCTGTTACACCGTGTAACGTTTCGTCCAACTTGTGTCGCAACACCATTGTAAGACAAGTTGCACGAAACATTGTATCAAATGCACAGATCTCTACTGATTAACATGACAAACACGACAAACACAATCTATTGTTTCATTTCACAAGATAAAATATTCGCGTCTGACCTTTACGCATATCTTGCATTTCTGTACCAAACGTGGAAGTTTTCCTTAAAGAAGATTCTTTGATCTTTTCACTTAAAGTTTCTCTTATTAATGACTGTTCAAACTAAAAAAAAAAAAAAAAAAAAATACTTTTTACGTACTACCAGTTTCTGAGCACTAAAACTGTTGTCCTTGAATGATAGAGTTAATACGGTAAACCCATGATGGATTCGCACTTGCTGTGGAGGCTATAAACAGGAACAAAAACTCAAAAAGCCCGGACAGCAATTTTCCACAAACAAGATCTTCTTGAATCACAGAAAATTGTTATGCAAACAAGGTCAACCCCTCCTATACTCCTTCATAAGTTGGAAAATCCTCCACATCAATAATGTCTTCAACTTTATAGGAAGGGAAGATACCATCCCCTCTGTGCCTTTGATTGACACCCTTAGAATAGCCGTCCCAGTGATTGCCAGCAATTCGTATTTTATCTCCAAAAACAAGGTCGATTTGCGACCTGTCCTGAGCCTTATGAGGATACACAGCTCTCACGGAATTACCAGATTGTCCTGTAAAGTAATATATGTCATCTAGGGACTGGAATTTCTTTGCGGCATCTGGTTGGGATGCTTGCATAATTTCATAAGCCACGCGGCACATCTAGCAGTGAAAAGAAAAGTCATTTAATACTGAGCAATGGTGGATCATGGATGATAAACACACTTGCGATCGCTTGGGATCAAGATATGATATTTCATGTCATCCTTATACTGCATCCAGGTAAAATTCCAAATGGTTTGTTGTGAATACATGAAAATGACTCGCTCAATTGTCGTTGACTAGTGGGAAACTGCTTAAAGACTGTACATTCACGGCGACACAAACCAGTAAGGACATGAAGCTACAGCTTACTTGTGGGATTACCTCTCCCCCTCCCCCAGAGTATTTCCTCACATATTTACTAAAGTGGTCATCTCAAGGACTGACATGTATCACATGGCCAGCTGCCTTCCTGTAAATTATCTATTGACCAAAAAAATTACTAGTATCGGACTTGTGGCTATACCCTTTGCAGAAAATACCTTGCGATTATACACAATTCCACTTAACAATTTATCAGACTGTGCACTTCATCTCATGTCAGAATAATAGGCGCTCTGTGACTGCATGTGGCTACTTCATACACGCTTTGCGGGCCTATCCTGCTACCAGCAGCTTGATGAGATAGTGCAATGGCCACAAAATGAATTTCACCAGTTTTCACCATGGCAGAATTCTGTACTCTACCAGTATAAAGAGCTTATCAAAAGGCAATTAATCTCACCCCTGATGAAAAAGTGCAAACCAGGTAATCGCACTCAGACAGCATTTGAATATCAAACACGACTCCATGCAGGGATGAGTCTGAATAGCGTGAGTTCGGTCCAGCTGATTTGGAAATTCCTTGATCACTTATGAATTCATAGTTCGTGTACCTGAAAGGCAAGCGATGGATTCTTTGTTACAAAGACTTCATTGCACTGAACGACGGAGGACGTGTATGGTAATTTATAGCATGCCCGAAAACTAGCAGCTATTATATCATTTTCTTTACCAGAAAAAGACTAAAAAATTATTGCGCATAGTTTTCGGCTAAAGAAAAAAAATGGCGATGATAATATTTTGGAGTTTATACATTAACAGAACTGAAACACACACACACACACAGACACACACACACACACACACACACACACACACACACACACACACACACACACACAAGAAAAACATGTAAGATTGGCCACGCAAAGTCATAACTCACTTCGCTTTTGCCTTTGGCAACAAATCTCCATCATCTGTAGCAAGGTAAACCCGCCTTTTCTCTACAGGTTGAATTCTCTCCAGTTTGTTGTAGTATAAGTCTACCCAATACATGTACTCCTCAAGGCTATGGAAGGCTGCTTCACTGTATAATTTATCAGTGCGTCGAACTTGAACCCTGAGAAAGGTGAAGTAAATGGGCAGTACTGTTAAAAGCACAAAACCTTTAAATTCTGGATGACCACACCCTAAATGCAATGATACAGTCGAAGGCCTGTAAGCAGACTCCAGCGAGAGCGAGAATGTTCGCTTGGAGGATGTTGATTGGCCTAAGGCATTTCTGAAGATGGGGTGTGTCAACGATGCCTTCTATTAGAATCACGTAAGGTTACGTTGCATCAACAAAAAACTATTGATGTTTTAGTAACTGGACACGCTTGAGAAGCTTTACGCTGTAGAAACAAATCAACCGGGGTGTAATACAAATGGGGCAGAACTGGAGATATATCAGTGTGTTTAATTTTTGTAGGACTAGTAGCTCACTGTAAAGTGAATAAACTTCATCAGTGATTCAGGTTCTTCCAAGTCTTTCCATTCTATTCGTTCCACACGGTCAAACTTACACGGACTACGGTCTTGCAAAGTATATCCTAAACTCGGTTCATAGTTCTAAAATACTTGCGTGAACTAAAATTCTCTGCAACCGAAATGTTTACCAATATTGAATTGTGATCGACTTTAACCTCATTCTAAGCAACCGGCCCGAGTATAAAACTCCTGTAGCCTGATGCTTTTATTATTTAAGTGATTGTGAACAAAATTACAAGGGGGCAGAATGGCCGAGCGGTTAGGGTGATGGATTTCAATGCGTTTGTCCCGGGTTCAAGCTAGTTGGTGTTGTTCTGGGTAGTCCCTGGTTCAAGTCCTCGGTCATCCTTGTAAATAGCCAACTGGTTTGCCTCCGGCCAGTTGGGATTCTTATCATGTTGTTGCTTTAGTTTATTTGCAGTTTAGTTGTTTCTGTTATTATTTGTGGGCCACAGTGGAAACACTGGGCTACCAGTAATTGTTTCACAACCCCACGTAAAGGTCAGTCATCATGTCTATCTCTCATCTGATGATTAAATGCTCGGAGATATTATTACTCTAAAATATAAATATGATATGATTATGATTATGATTATATTATATTATTATTATTATTATTATTATTATTATTATTATTATTATTATTATGTGTCCCAAATCACAGCAATGTCATGCTGGAGGTAATTCAGCCGTTCTGGATCTTTCTTGTGCTCGGTCGTTTCACTCCAAATTCCACTCCAGAACTCTTTGCATTCTTCACGGTTTGGGGGAGTTTGTTCATAATCTCTTGCCTTATCAAGATCTGAGTAGAACCTGCTCTGATCGTAACTGAACAGCCTGTTCTGTCTATACTGCTCAATTCTGTCGCTATATTTCTTGATCTTCCCAGCTTTTGCCACTAGCCTTTGTCCCAGTTCTTCCTTGACTATATGCAGCCCTCTATTATTATTATTATTATTATTATTATTATTATTATTATTATTATTATTAACAAAATCTATTGGAGTTGGAAACGAAACGTCTTTTACTTGGGAAATTCGAATCCTCTACCTTTGGATTAGATAATCATATAACAAGGCTCTTGTCGACTGAACTTCGAAGCCGACTGGAAACAGGGGTCACAAATCGACTGGTCTCACTAACTAAAAGCTTCTCAGTCAACTATTGCGATCGACTTGAGCTACATCCTTCGGTTCCGGCCCGAGTACAGACTAACTGTAGCCTCCTGTCTTTTCCAACTAGTCTTTTTAATGCATTATTCAATTTCAATCACTTATTATAGATTTTTGTAACTAAGGACTGAAAACCCTTTTCGGAATAACTCATAAGCTATTTTGTGAGGATGAATAAATGAAAATCATATATTTAAACTGCGGATTAAAGAATGAAGCTGTGAATGATCATCGCAGTTATGAACACTACTTAAGCAGTCATCCAGCTTCATTCTTTAATCCGCAGTTCAAATATTTGATTTTCATATTCACTCTCACATATTCATCACTCACGGGTATATTACGAACCAACAAAATGACCAGCATCCAGTTGGCTTCTTAGCTCAGTTGGTAGAGCACTGCACTAGTATCGCAGAGGTCGTGGGTTCGATATCCCGTATAAGCCTGAATTTTTTTCAGGCTTTATTTTCACTACTGCTTAAGTAGTGTTCATAACTGCGTTAATCCGTCACTCACATCTCAACTATTTTGTACTGTACTGCATTCTATAGCTGAACTTAGTGGAGCTATGTTCTATTCTGGTTGACCTGGAGAAATGGCGAGAAAGAGTCGTGCTTGGATACGAAAGTTGGTTCTCTTTGTTTTAGCTAACAACTGAATGAGTACCTGATATTCATATTTTGTAATCAAAACCTCATAACACTTCATAGCAACACAATTATTGATCAGTGGATTGTAATGATTAGGGTGATAATGATGATGATGTTGCTGATGATGATGATGGTGATGATGATGATGATGTTTAATGAAGATGAAGATGAAGATGGAGATGGAGATGGTGATGATGTTGATGTTGATGTTGATGTTGATGTTGATGTTGATGAAGATGATGATGATGATGATGATACAGCTAGCCTGCTTCCAGGTGGTAGTCTGTGTTGCGCGAGATTCCGGTTGCGTTAGTATTCCGATAGTCTCCTTCGCAGCCGCTCGGGCCGGAGTCACGCAACGCTCCCCGTGAGACTAGTATTCCGATCGCCATATTGGACGATCTCGTCCCAGATCTTCCACCCGTCCAATGTGGTGACCGGAATCTCGGGCAACACAAAATCTCGCGCAACACAGACTACCGCCAGCAAGCACGCTATGATAGCAACTTGGCGTTTCTCATATTTTTTGTTTTATCCCATTCACTTGACGAGATGAAGATTTCATCTTCCCTGTTTCATTCATTCACCATCCTCATTGCGCTTTTGACCTCACTGATACTGGCGGTATGTAACAACACTGTAACATGAACTAGTACATGGCCTAGCTCGCCACATACAAGTTTCTAGAAGCTCAATGGTAGAAGATTTAACCTGTGATCATAGGTTCGATTGCGAATAAAACAAGATCAATAAACCGCCATGATGATGACTCAATCCATCATGGAAGAAACAGCAACACAAACAATTTTTTTTCATACATACAAAGTTTTTCCAGTTTTTGACTTAATTCAACGCCAGTCCGAAAAAAGCATAACTTTGTTCGAAATACAAATAGTCGATCCAGCTTTTCATGACAAAATGTGTCCATTTTACTCAGAGAGTCCAAACTTTTCAATTCTGGCAAATGAAGTAAATTTGAATATCAATAAAGTGGCAAAATGTATGAATGTTTGATCCAAGAGATTTATCACCGTTCTTTGATTTTTCCTGACTGTTGAGATTTGGAGCATTTAGGAACTGATTAAAAGCTCTTAGGACACCTTTTAGCTTGTTCTGCCTTCCGAGAATGGCAATAACCAAGCTATCGTAAATTGTAATAACACGTCGTACTGAGATTTCAGTGTAATAATCCGAGCTGCTGTAAACTGTAGTTATAACACACTGTCGTATTTTGGTAGAAGTCTTGACAATGAACAATTACTGACCAAGACCACTTTTAGAGAACTAAGATTCGTCTTTTTTTTTCTCCGTACATAACTTAACAGAATGCAATAATAACCACAATCTTGGATGAGTTTCTTTGAAAAATGACGTCATCAGTGCCATGATAGATACGTTAACAGAACACTTCAACTCATTCGTGCGAATTATATTGATGTAATAAATATTGGTGAAAGTAGCAGGTAGCTGGACTGGTCTGTATGTAGGTCGAGCGGCTTGTTTGAATAGCTCGCTGGGTGGTCGGTCATTCAGATGATTCATTTGTTCAGTTGCTATTACTGATATTCAGATCTCTTGCGGTTTATGTGTTAGCTGAAATATTTTTAATGGACTTTTTTTGGAACTGATTGACTAACAAATTACATAAGGCATCAGACATGTGCTATTACAATTATAGTAGCTCGGCTTATTCAGTACAAATTACTTGTTCAACAAAAACGTGTTATTACCATTTAAGATAGCTTGGTTATTAAGATTCTCGACAACTGCTATTAAAATTTACGAGAGGTATTACGATTCACGCGCTCATTAACAATAGCTTGTGGCGCTTTACAACTTAAGGTATTAAGATACCGGCAAAATGACCGTAGTTAGAAATAGTGTTAACGTGGGCGCTCGCAGAGAAATCCCCGGTAACCTATACATTTTCTGAAAGCTTGATATTTGTAGAATTCAATGTCAAGATTAAAATTTTATAAAAAGAAAACGCGTAATATATACTAAGAGAGAAAGTGAAATCCAAGGCTTCGCCTTAATCACGTTCGTTTCCTCACGCGAGAATTCGGAGTGGCATGGTTGATATCGGTAATGTTTCCTCATACTTCGCCCTCAAAAAAGGTGTCCGCGATTTTTCCATTTTTTCTTCGTTTTTCCCTACACTCCCCTAAAGTTTAATAAGAAAGTGTTCACGTATCCTTCAACAAAACAGGCCATAACTTTTAAACGGGAGCGAATTTCATAAAACGCCGACAACTTAGAACATTTGTGCCGGTTTTCAGCCCAATCGGTCGGAGGATGCGGGAAAACGAGCTTAAAATGTTCACCCTTCACCGAGATTTTGTTTTATCGAGAAAGAGATGGAAAACCATTTCCCGGTTTGATACGTCTGGGTGTTAAGAATTTCGTCATGGTGAAAGAGTAATTGACTTATTGACAGACACCGGACATGCGTTATTATTGTTTTGGCTTGACTGGCACTGAATGTTTCTTCTTCAGGAAGGACATCACGACAAGAAAGACAGAAGAGCGAAACAATTTTTCTCGAAAAAGTAATGATACCAAAGGCGATTAGAACGAAGGCTTGTGTGCACGCTTGCTTTGTTGTAATAAAATGGCTACGCTTCAAATAACACGCAAAAATTGCGGTGAATATAAAATTTATAACGGTGACTAGGGTTAGATACATTATGCCGGCATAATTTTGGACATAATGCTATAGTCGGAGCATCGAGCATAATGCTGGCATAATGGGCATTTTTTTTTTTCAGCATAAAGACTAAAGAGAATAATAATAATAAGAAAAATTAATATTTCCACAACTGTAATGAGAAATTTTCACTTTCAAGTGCTTTTAATAAGGATTTAACATATTCAAAGGCTTGGTTGCTACTTTCAAGGCCTGGTCGCATCATTATGCCAGGCTGCTAAGGTTTGCCATAATACATTTTGAGTGCTTTTGAGCATTATTTGTTGATCATTGCTTGTAAAGTTATAATTGATGCAATGAAATGTTGTGTTTCTGACTCATGAAGGTATTTTTTTGTGTGAAGGCAGTGAAGGGATGGAAAAAGGCATCAAATATAACCAAGATCAGTCGAGCATAATGCAACTTCTCGAGCTTAATTTTAGGCATAAAGCTCAGCATTATGCCTAAAATTAAGCTCGAGAAGTTGCATTATGCTCGACTGATCTTGGTTATAACAGTGTTGTTTTGAGGGTGACGCTCAAAAGCATAATGCTCAAATTTTCGAGCATAATGTATCTAACCCTAACGGTGACAGAACTGTTGACAGAAACTTGTCAATGCATCGCAAAAAAGTGAAACAGCTTTTCTTTCCGTTCTTTTGCAAAATGTTCATTCTAGTCTAACCGATTCGAATCATGAAAAATGTGGTATTTGCAATTAAATTGTAAAATTCATTAACAATTCATAAGACTAACGACCAATCTACGGGTAGTATTTGAGTCACATGTATACCTCTCTAAACCCCAATAAAAATCATTGACTTTCATAAAAGTGTCCTGCTCCGCTAATTAGTATGCATTAACTTTCATACAGATCTCTACTGATTAACATTACAAACACGACAAACACAATCTATTGTTTCATTTCACAAGTAACATAAATATTCGCGTGAGACCTTTATGGGCTTTAAAACGGCTCGCCTGCGGCTCGCCGTTTTAACTGCCCATAAAGGTCTCCCGCTCATATTTTATGTATTACTTAAAAAACTCATTTATAATTCATGAAGGAAATACAAAAGAAATTAATTTTTAATGAGTGTCTTTATATCTGATAAAGACACGGCTAAATTTTACATCCGATTTCCTAGGTCAAAATAACCCAAAATCTAAATTTTAGTGCAAGAATGGATAGATGTACAGTAAAGCTTTTTAAGCCGTTTAATAAATTCGCAATTCGTGTTTTATCAAGTCCTAAAACTGACTCGGCTGCGCCTCGTGTTTTAAACTTATAAACACTCCTGCTCATTTATTAAAAATTACTTAAATAAAATTCTAATAAGAAAGGAAAGAAACATAATAACATGCAAATTGGAAGCTTCGTTGTGCTTGCTTTTGCATTTTAAACTCAGTCTGATATCTACCACCTATGTAAACACTGAATGTTCGTTTTTAAACCCGTCATATGTTTTGATCGGCGACGATATTCAAATTGGGGTCACAGCCGGTAAAGATAGTAGTAATTGTATATACTTACCCGACAACGGGTTTCTTGAAACCCAGCAAGGCTCTCTTCTTGTCTATTTCTTCTTGAACTTCCGGAGCATAACGAAATAAATATTTAGCAAATTGTCCGATCCACCAAACAAATGGATGACTGTGAATTTGCTCAATTTTTGCAGCTAAATCCTTAGGTACTGCTAAAGGCATATAATTGGGTTGGGAGAAGGGTCTTTCAACATAGGGCAGCAGCAAAACATTCTGTTGAGTTTTAGAGAGGATCCCACTAAAAACGTTTGTCGGCTGTAAACTGCCTTGATAAGTCGTACACGTCTCGCTAACCGGCTTAAAAATACCATTCCAACCTTTAGACGAATATCTCCAGCCACTAGAGTCCACTATAAGAGTTCTTTCGAGGCCATAAGCAACAATGAAACAGTACATTAAGTGGTGTACTTGGCAACCGTAACCACAGTTTTTGTTCAGTCGGCACACAAGCTTCTTCGCTGCATTACAATCTTTAGGATGTTGTAGGCCATGTAATCTTCTCTGAACAAGATCGCTAAGAAATTCATGCTCTTTTACAAGCCATTCTCTCTGGCCTTCCATCGTGTTCATCTTCTCAAAGTTTATAGACAACGCATGGTGCATGTCTTCGACAGTTGCCATCATTTGGCGAAGTTTCGTTTTCACTGTGACGTTTTCGCTAGCGATCTTGTTCACTTGGCTTATTTCTGAGCTTACAAAATACCATAACTCCTTTAAAATCTTCTCAGCTCTTCGTCTTGTAGTTAAAAACTCATTGCTTGGCGGCCCATGCAATTCGGCTAGTTTCCGTTCGGTTTCAGAATTCCGTTTGCCTTTTGCTGGCGAGGTTGGCGACTCGAATACATCTGCACTCGCCTTCTGAGAAATGAGTTTTCGCTGAAGCTCCAAATTCGTATTTCTAAGTTCTCCAGCTTCGATTTCGAACTTATAGTTGATGCCCTCAATCTCCACTAATTTCTTTTGAAGCCAGTTATATTGATTTTGTAATAACTCTATTTGCCTTTCCTTCTGTAATACAACTGCCTCATTCCAATTTGAATATTCCACCTCTGACAAAAGCTGCCAGCCCATATAACCTAGTATAAGGAGCCATATTGACACCAGAACGGAGACATATTTCCACATTGCCCTAGTCATTTAGACTTGTAAGATACCACATTTCCAGCTCGGATCTAATGCTTAATTGTCGAGTCTATTATTAGAAAGGTAACCACGTTAATCGAAAGTGACTCTGCACTATTTATAAATCTACTAGCGATCTATCACGAATGCCGTTCCCTGATTGGCTACGCTACTCGCTGTCTATTCTGTGATAGATAGTGAGTAGCGGTTGTCAACAAAATGGTGGTCGCTTCTTCACGTTGTCGAAGTGTCTGCGAGGAGGATTTAGATAATTTACTTGTTTAGTTTCGAAGGACTAGTAGATTTATATTAAAACAATTAGATTATTCGCTCTAAATTTCTATGCGAATGTCTTAGGATTAATTTTGCTCAAAACAAAACCATTCCTAAATGGAGATTACCAAAGTTTGGAACAGTTACCCTTCATCGCCGGGCCGATGCTTTTGCGCCATGCTCTTCTCGTAAACCAGCGGGGACTACAATATATATGGGTTATTGACCAAGCTTGTTCGGTCAAGGTGGCGGGATATTGGCCAAGTTCTTTTTTTGCGTGTTTATGGACCGAGACATAAACACGCAAAAGAAGAACAAGGCCAGTATCTGGGGCACCCAACGAACCAAATCAACCAAAAGCTGTAGAAAGGCAATTTAAGTACCTCAGGGTGTTTGAAGTCTGTTTAAAGTGATGTTTTCATAAGCTAGAAGACGTTCATCTGTTCGGATTCCCTAGCTGAAATTTTAGTTGCCCGAAAATGTTAAGGCCCGGCCAAAGGAGTGCAACATCATCCAACATTGTTGGATGATGTTGCCCAGTGTTGAACAAGGTGGCCAAACGAATGCAACATGTTGGATTAAACACTTGGTCTCAAGGGTTTGGGACCAAAATTTACCAAGACTCCTATGAAAACAAACCCGTGCCATATTGTCTTTGTTAGCCAAAAAAATGCTGCGAGACCGATAAGTGTACATAAGTTTTTCGACCTCCGCGTATGACAACCTTCTCGATTTCGCTGGTCTTATAGCTTGGGAAAAAATTCAGGCTTGTACGGGATTCGAACCCACGACCTCTCCGATACCGGTGCAGCGCTTTATTTTCACTACTGCTTAAGTAGTGTTCATAACTGCGATGATCAGTCACATATTTAATCATTAATCCGCAGTTGAAATATATGATTT
Source organism: Pachyseris speciosa (assembly GCA_016490735.1). Lineage (NCBI taxonomy): Eukaryota > Metazoa > Cnidaria > Anthozoa > Scleractinia > Pachyseridae > Pachyseris > Pachyseris speciosa. The sequence continues at coordinate 459,577 of JAEMWC010000061.1, forward strand.
TCATATATTCATTCTCATATATTCACCGCTCACGGGTATATTACGAACCAACAAAACGACCAGCTCCCAGATGGCTTGTAAGCTGAGTCGGTAGAGCGCTGCACCGGTATCGTAGAGGTCGTGGGTTCGGATCCCGTACAAGCCTGAATTTTTTTCAGGCTTTATTTTCACTACTGCTTAAGTAGTGTTCATAACTGTGATGATCAGTCACATGTTTAATCATTAATCCGCAGTTCAAATATATGATTTTCATATATTCATTCTAAAACATTGTTGTTCCCACCTGAGAACAAAAGAAATGTTGGATGATGTTGAAGACGATGTTTGATGGATATCAAACTTCATCCAACATCGTGCAACTTGGTGGCCAAACGAGTGCAACATGTTGGGTTCAACAATGTTGGACGATGTTGTATCAACATGTTGGATCCGTTTGGCCGGGCCTTTAGGGAACAAAATTTTCCTGTGAGAAAATGCAAGCTGAAATGAACTTTCCACGAACTCTCTAGGGAACTATTTTCTTTCCGAAAATGCTAGTTGACGTTTTTGACTGCTAAAAGCAGTAATTACGACCTTTTCGAAAACCTCGGGGATGATTTCCCAATTGCGAATCTTTTAGGCCACGTTTTAGTTACGAAAATCCGAGTGCACTCTTTAATAGACGCCGAAAGTACAAGGCGAATTACTCTCCACCGAACAGATATCTACCTAAACTTGTCGTTGGGTGCCCCTGCAGTATCCCGCCTGTAATGTATGCGCGTCCGTTTCACGCGTTGACTAATTTATACGTATGTAGCCTCTCCTGCAAGACAGTGTAGGGGTCACCATGTTTTTGTTGAGTTGGATTCACTTGACGCTATGTATTTCAGCGTTCTCAGCGCAACTTCGGGCTATTGGCAAATAACGCTCGACGAGGAGAGCTCATTGTTAACCACCTTTAACCGACTCCGTTTGGTCGATACCGGTTTACCAGAATGCCCTTCGGAATACACTCAGCCCAGGAGGTATTCCAGAAAACGATGGACATTCTTAAACAACTGAAGAGAGCGAATATTCCCGCCAAAGATTTGCTAATCTTTTATTTGACCTGTATACGCCCAGTAACGGAATACGCATGCCCGGTGTTTCACAACTCGCTTCCCGCATATTTATCCGCTGAGCTAGAACAGCTACAGAAGCGCGCTTTGCGAATTATTTTTCCGTTTGTTCCATATAGCGACGCATTACATCAAGCCAACTTGGAGACGCTCTCTCAACGCAGGCAGTCTATCACAACTAAGCTTTTTTATTCCGTCACTTGTAACCCAGACCATAAATTGCATGAGCTGTTGCCACCTCGTAACATTTGTGAATTCAATTTAAGACGAAAGAGGAATTTTAATATCCCCCTGGCTAAGACGAAGAGACTTACGAACACATTTATATATAGTAATTGTGATTAAATTTTTAGCTATACGTATAGGTGTATATAGGGATATGTGTATATTTTTCTTTTATTTCTCTTACTTTTTATTAGATTTTATTATTGTAACGATTAATCTAATTCAGCCTTCGGCTGCGATTTTGATCAGAATAAACTAACTATCTATCTCTATCTATCTGGGCATGGCATTTGAAGGGATTGATGGGTATAAATCCATTATTGATGATATGCTGGTCTGGGGATCATCCAAAGAGGAACATGTCAAGAATTTGACGAGAGTCTTAGAGCTTTCGAGAGAGATTGGGATAAAGTAGAATGCTGAGAAGTGTGTCATTGGAACGACAAAGGTTAGCTACTTTGGTCACGTGTTATCTGACAAAGACGTACAGCCAGATCCAAAGAGAAAATTGCTGCCATTCAGGACATGGAGCCTCCAAAGAGCAAGTCTGAACTCGAAACCCTACTTGGCAAGGTCAACTACTTAGCGAAGTCTACACCTAATCTGGCATAAGCCACTGCACCCATGATAAGTCTTCTAAAGAAAGACTCTGAATTTGTGAGGGGTTGTGCACAGAACTCTGCTTTTAAAGACGTGAAGATGTTAATTGTTTCTGCAGGAACCTTGGCCTATTTCGATACAAACAAGAGCGTAACCCTGGAGGTCGACGCTTCCCAGCATGGCCTAGGTACGGTGCTTCTGCAGGATAGGAAACCTGTTGCATATGCCTCAAAATCCCTCAACCCCACCGAACAAGAGTATCCGCAAATAGAGAAGGAGATGTATGCAATTGTGTTTGGAGCTCAGCGATTTCACCAGTATATCTACGGCAGGCCTGTGGAAGTCATCACTTATCACAAGCCTTTGGAAGCAATTCTAAAGACCCCTCTATCAGCTGCTGCACCGCTTCTTCAAAGAATGATACTACGCCTTCAAAAGTATGATGTAAATGTTCGCCACAAGCCTGGAAAGGAAATTCCAGTTGGTGATACCCTTTCACGACTGCACCTGAAAGACACCGATGACACGCATGAGGCTTTTGATGCCCAACTTCACACTGTGATGGCCAATCTACCCGTCTCAGACACAAAGATCTCAGAGATACAAGCCCAGACGAGAGATGACCCTGCGCTGCAGGAGCTAATTAGAATCATCCAGAAAGAATGGTCAGATCAAAGAAGTCAGTGTCCTAAATCAGCCCTACCTTATTGGAACTACAGAGATGAGCTCGCAGTAGTTGACGGTCTAGTGTTAAAGGGAGAGAGAATAGTCATTCCCACCGCTGCTAGAGGAGAAATGCTGAAGCGAATCCATGTGGGACATATGGGAATAGTAAAGTGCAAGAACCGGGCAAAAGAAGTAATGTTCTGGCCAAACATGCACAGTGAGATAGAAGAAATGATCTCAAACTGTCCAACCTTATTACAGTTCCGCGTGTCCAATCCAAAAGAGCCCATGATATCACATGAAATCCCGGAAAGCCCTTGGCAAATTGTGGCGACCGATCTATTTCAGATTGACGAAGAGCACTATCTCATCGTCGTGGACTACCACAGCAGATACTTTGAGTTGGAGAAAATGCCCAGCACCACTTGTTCAGCAGTGATAAGCAGAATGAAAACCATATTCGCACGTTTCGGCATTCCTGAAAGGGTAGTATCAGATAATGGGTCCCAATTTTGCCGTTGAAGAATTTTTCCGTTTTGCCCATGAGTGGGAATTCCGCCATGTAACAACGAGTCCACGTTACCCACAAGCGAATGGGCTTGTTGAAAAGTCTGTTCAAATAGCAAAGCACCTACTCAAGAAAGCCAAGACCGGGTCCCAGGATCCCTCCCTCGGTCTTTTAGAATACAGGAGCACTCAGATAGATGGATTAGCCTCTCCAGCCCAACTCTTAATGAGCAGAAGACTACGTGCGACTCTATCAACGATCAGGAGTCAGCTAAAACCTGAACTTGTCAGTCCCAGAATGGTTAGTGCCAGGCAAAACCAGAAACAGGTCACCCAGAGCCAGTATTATAACAGGGGAGCCACAAAGCTGCAACCATTTGGAGAGTGGGGACCGAGTACACATTCAAACAAAGTAAAAAACCTGGAAGCCCGCCACCGTCCTGAAAAAGGAGGATTTAGATAATTTACTTGTTTAATTTCGAAGGACTAGTAGATTTATATTAAAACAATTAGATTATTCGCTCTAAATTTCTATGCGAATGTCTTAGGCTTAATTTGCTCAAAACAAAACCATTCCTAAATGGAGATTACCAAAGTTTGGAACAGTTACCCTTCATCGCCGGGCCGATGCTTTTGCGCCATGCTCTTCTCGTAAACCAGCGGGGACTACAATATATATGGGTTATTGACCAAGCTTGTTCGATCAAGGTGGCGGGATATTGGCCAAGTTCTTTTTTTGCGTGTTTATGGACCGAGACATAAACACGCAAAAGAAGAACGAGGCCAGTATCTGGGGCACCCAACGAACCAAATCAACCAAAAGCTGTAGAAAGGCATTTTAAGTACCTCAGGGTGTTTGAAGTCTGTTTAAAGTGATGTTTTCATAAGCTAGAAGACGTTCATCTGTTCGGATTCCCTAGCTGAATTTTTAGTTGCCCGAAAATGTTAAGGCCCGGCCCGTCAGGGCTTTTCAGGGATAATGATACAAATACAAACTATGTGAGAAACAAATAATTCAAATAAACTCAACATGATAAGAATCCCAACCGGCCGGAGGCAAACCAGTTGGCTATTTACAAGGATGACCGAGGAGTTGAACCAGGGACTACCCAGAACAACACCAGCTAGATAGCTATTGTGTTGTTCTTTCTTCGTAAGGAAGGGAGATGTAATGTATGCGCGTCTACTAATTTATACGTATGTAGCCTCGCCTGCATGACAGTGTAGGGGTCGCCATGTTTTTGTTGAGGTGGATGCACTTGGTGTTATGTACAGCGTGTCGAGACACTATCCAAGCCTGTTATTAGAACTAAGGATTTTACACCGCCATCTTAACCGAACAAGCTTGGTCAATAAAGGATTTAAACTCAAAGAACGTTATTAAAGACAGTAAAACGCGGGACAATCGGGCTATCCCGAGCGGTCAAGATGGCTCCATCTTGACCTCGCGGGTAACCAATCGCAGCAGGAGAATTGATTCATCTTGACCGCTGAAAGAGCCAGTTATATAATAAAAGGAGTCGGTCGTGACTCTTTATTTATTGCGACCTTTTATGAGGCTCAGCCACGCGTAGCACCGTCTGTCTGTTTTATTTATTTATTTATTTTATGTGTTTATTCAAATTCATTAACACAGATGATCATAAAAAAATAATAAAACAACGAACTGAATATATTTACAAATATAAAAGGTGAAATCTGAGTAATTAGGTCAGTTTCTACAGAATTTTAAGATTCCTTATTTTAAATAAACTGCCTGAAATAAGATATAAAATACATAGATTACTGATATAAACAAATAACATCAACAATAAATAAAAAAACCATAAACATTTCTCTTTTTTAAGTTAAACTTACTGATTCAATTTCTTACTGAACAATGATAATTGTTCAATTGTTCTTATATCTACAGGCAGGCCGTTCCATAAATCCACGATGCGATTAAAAAATGAGAATTTAAAAACATCAATTCTATAACGACCCTTATCAAGTATAGCATCCTTCGCAGCGTTTGTTTGTGTGGGTCCTATTCTCTCTCCTGATTGGATACTCAGACACAATGGGAATGGAATGTTCGGCTCGGTTCAGCAGACGTTGGTGGGGAGGGAGAATAGGACCGACACAAACAACGGCTGCAAAAGAGGCTGTATCAAGTATCCCTTCTGTAATTTTCATATCGTACTTATATTATTTGAAGCTAACATACGATAGAACGTCAAAGTCAAACCGAATATAAAAACAAAAGACTGTATTTCATTTATATCAAACACATTTCATATCGGGGAATCCTTGTTTACAATATTTGCCTCATTAGCATGAACAGTTCAGT
>JAEMWC010000061.1:472500-485000 GCA_016490735.1 Pachyseris speciosa
CCGTGCGTCTGTTCAGTAATAGATCACAGAAGACGTCAAAATGTGGTAAAAACATCAGTGACACACTCGCCTGCGGCTCGTGTGCCACTTCTTTGTTTTTACCATATTTTGACGTCATCTGTGATCTATTACTAAACAGACGCACGGCAACATGGAATCTATTTGTTAAATAGATAGTGAGTAGCGCTTGTCAACAAATTGGCAGCCGCTTCTTCACGTTTTCGAAGTGTCTGCGAGGAGGATTTAGATAATTTACTAGTTTAGTTTCGAAGGACTAGTAGATTTATATTAAAGCAATTAGATTGTTCGCTCTAAATTTCTATGCGAACGTCTTTGGATTAATTTTGCTCAAAACAAAACCATTCCTAAATTGATATAACCAAAGTCTGGAACAGTTACCCCGTTCATCGTATTCATCGGCCGATGCTTTTGCACCATGTTCTTCTCGTAAACCAGCTGGGATTCGGATTATTGGCCAAGAGTGAGGTCAACATGGCGTGATATTGGCCAAATTCTTTTTTTGCGTGTTTATGGACCGAGAAGAAGTCGAGATCCATAAACACGCAAAAAAGAAGGAGGCTAGTATCCCGCCATCTTGACCGAACAAGCTTGGTCAATAAAGGATTTATTATATGACTCAAAATTGCTCCTCTGCGCGTTGTTTTCAAAGAAACCCCAAAAAACTATATATCACTGGAAAGCTAATAACCCATAGAATCTGAAAATGGCTTTAACTTTAGCAAATTTAGGCGAGCGCAAGCATTCAAACGCAAAACTGACCGTGTTTGCTCAAAGAAATTAATAGTCTTCAGGAGTGCTCGATGGAGCCGATCTGCAAAATAACCGCTCTGCAGGCCGATTTTGGGCTGGCTGGCAAAATGTTTGCTGAAATAAAAATCTTGCTGGCAGTGTTATTTTAACGAAATCTTGCTAGAATTTGTGTCCGTAATGAGTCTTACTGGCTGACAGGAATCAAAACACGTTGTTTCTGGTAGCTGTCTTATTTCAGTTTTCATGCTGGCTGAGAGTACTGAGGGCGCACTTTTATCTGCGTGAGATTGAAAATAAAGTTAATGAAAAACAAACTGTCCTTGGGTTCGTTAAGCAACTTTCAAGAGTCTCAACGTATTGAATAGCATGTGCTGTCAGTTGGCTTCGTATTTTGGTGGATTTTTATCTGCGAGAAGATAGGACTTCGGGAAAAAAAAATAAAAGTAAACAACACGGGATACAGATAGAAGCCTACTGCCCGTCTTGGGAACGATCTGACATCCGAAATAAACCATTCGACATATTTTGCCCAAAAATCAAGTTAAAATCAATACTTAGCTGGCTGGGTATTTTCCTTCCTTACGCGACTGCTGGCTGGCAAACTGGAAAGATTCCACCCGTGCTGGCTGGCATTTCGTGTTTGTGGCATTTTCAACTTTGCTGGCTCGTTGAGAAACGACACGCTCGTAGCCGGCTGGTATTTTTATTTCTCAAACGTTTTGCTCGCTGGCATTGAAGAGCGGTTATTTTTTTGCCAGGAAAGTTAAATATTAACGAAGATTGACAGGGGGACACTCAGCTAGTGTTTAGTACATCGTACGATAAAAATTCTCAGTAAAGGTCGTTGGGTACTCCTGAGTCTTTGCGTTACCGCGGACGTCCAAACAAACTGGTCTATATCATTCAGGAGATAATAGGCTAACAAAGTTTGTGAGGCTTTTTCGATATTTTCATTGGTTCCTGAGAAAATCCATTGTAAAGCTGGCCAATAGAATTTTTCACCATGCCTGTCACGCGCTGGGACACCACGAACTTTATATTTCTCTTTATAGGAGGCAGGATGGCCGAGCGGTTAGGGCGCTGGATTTCAATGCGGTTGCCCTGGGTTCAAATCCCGCTCTGGCCGCTAGCTGGTGTTGTTCTGGGTAGTCCCTGGTTCAACTCCTTAGTCATCCTTGTAAATAGCCAACTGGTTTGCCTCCGGCCAGTTGGGATTCTTATCATGTTGTGTTAATTTGAATTATTTGTTTCTCGCGTTTGTATCATTATCCCTGAAAAGCCACGACGGGGAGAGGATAATTAAGCTATTAATTAATTAATTAATTAATTAATTAACTTTGTAAAAGCCTTACACACTTTGGTGAGTCAATGTGTGACGAACAGGTTGGCCAAATTTCGTCCAAATCCGATAAATCTACATTGCGGAGATTATTCATTCATTTCAATGAAGGGAATACACGCAAAAAGAAGTCCCGTGTTTATGGTCTCCAAAGATTTTCACAGTTTTCACGCCTCATTGAAGTTCCTGTCAACGCGGTCATACCGCCGACCAATAGAGAACAACCGAGGAACCCCCTGAAGAGGAAACGTGACAAACAGTCTCATTCATTCGCGCGAAAGTTAGCCTCCCACACAGTCGTTTTTAGGGGACTCGTATTTCACCTCCTCCCTACGAATCCCCTAAAAACCACTGTGTGGGGGACTACGGGAAAGTTCATTCACATTTAGCGACAGATCTTAAAATGGAAAGAAATAAGTCGGCCGAGGCACGTTCGTCAAAGCGAGAAGACAGCCTAAAACTACGCGTGGTGCGAAAAAACAAAAAAGCTGCCACAAGTAGCGAAGAAATTCACCCGAAACAAGCGCTGGTTGTAGCGATAATGCGCACGGGTAAGAATTTGAGTCAGATGAAGACGTCTCGGTGAAATCTTGTGACTTATTAAGGGAAGAGCGAATTTTAACAGTGCTTGTGCCTATTTGTTTTAGCCTGAGTATCAGGCTTCCCCCTCTCCTTCCCTCCTCGGATACTCGGAGGGCTTGATACTCAGGCTAATTTCTTTCGATGTGGATGGCTGCGGTTATGCGACTAAATCTTCTGAAGCAGGCTGGTTGAACTACGAACCCCTGTCAGAAGCAGAAAGAACAAGCTTTTTCTCCTCATCGAACGTCTGTTTATTCTTCTGTGCTTTAATGGCCCGGGCCGTACTCTACTTCGCCAACGGTGACTTTTCTCTTTTTGCTCGTTTCATGAAGACCATTTATTATATGATCGGCTCTTTCAGCGGTCAAGATAAATCAATTCTCCTGCTGTGATTGACTACCCGCGAGAACAAGATGGAGCCATTTTGACCGCTCGGGATAGCCCGTTTGGTACACCCGTAGGGTTAAAGAGGCTATTCACATAAGACTTCACCCTAACAACATCAACAGGGACAGTGGAACTGAAATGAATTGAAGCGTGTATGCCCACAATCAAACAACACAACAGCCGATCAGTACCAAAGCGGACCGCTCAACGAGTACAGAATGCTGCAGCCAGGTTAATAACGAACACCAGAAAGTATGATCATATCACACCAGTTTTATATAATCTTCACTGGCTACCTGTGTTTTACCGCATCCATTTTAAAATTTTAATTATTACATTTAAGGCTATATATAATATGTCACCTAGCTATATTAGTAACTTAGTGTCTATTAAGTCGTGTTCTGCTTATTCCCTTAGATCAAATTCTTCATTATTTTTGGACCGTCCCAAGGGGCGTATGCTATCTACATTAGGAGCTCGTTCTTTTTATGCTTCTGCCCCCACACTGTGGAACAGCCTTCCAGCAAATATTAGGGAAATAACATCACTCGGCATTTTTAAGAAGAAACTTCAGACCTATCTTTTTAATTTAGCTCACAACAAGTAATTCTTAATGGCATATTAGCAGATTTTAGAGTTTTATATAGTTATAGATATACATACATATATTCTTTGGGAGGGGGGTGGGTGGTCAATTGTGTATTTTTAGTGTTAGGTTTTATGGATATTTCTTATAAATAAATTCGTCACAGTTATTGTATTTTTATATAAATATATTTTTGAATTCATGTAAAGCGCTTTTGATCATTTTTATGTTTAAAGGCGCTATACTAAGTCAATAAATTATTGTTATTAAATTATTATTATTACTGTGGGGACAATTTTTAGTCAACCTCGTTCCCAGGGTCTCTCCTCTTCCCGCCCCCTGGAGCGAGAGAGAAGAGACCCTGGTTGGGTCTGGTCACGTGTGTCTGAGACAATTGAAGACGTTAGGGAGGGGTTCTTATATCTCAATATTTTGTCGCCGTTCCTTTTGTCACAATCCAAGCGAGGCTTTCGTGTTCTCTACTTGCTGACAATTTTATGGAGTCTGCCGATCGACTGGGTTCTGGGAAAGTCATCGGTTTCAAAACAACTCTCATCCGTTGAAACTAAACAGTTTATTTCTCTGATATTCAAAAAGCTTTCGATCACCATCACTGGTTTAGTATCAAAAGGCGAGCATGGAGTGATGCGAAACGCATCCGCAAGTTAGTGTTTTATCTGATAAGAATAGCGTGTTCCCGACCCGGCTGAGACGGCATATGAGAAAGATATAAGAATCCTAATATGCCCATGAACTCTTCATGGTTGCTGTGTAAAAGTTTCCCTATTAATTGCTAACACTTTGGTTTTGACGCATCCGAATTCATGCTGTAACAAATCAACGTGGTGTGGTACATATGAGAAGAATGATAATCGTTTCCTGTGATAAGCGCCTCCGATGATTTTCAAGGTCAAAGATTTTGGATCTTCGACAGCCTCTGAAAAATATAGCTCATTTATTTCTTCTTCTTTCCGAGCCGCTGCACTTCGAGCAAAATATAAATTTCGAACAAACTTCAGCTGACAAAATGATCGTTGCGTTTACCACTGCGCAAATGAGCGACTGTTTTGTTTCGTAGTATGCATAATTTTGGGGTCTGTGGTGCTGCGTCGGTACCCTGGGTGCCAGAAGTTATTTTTTTCGTTTGAAGGAGGTAATTTACGCGGCGAAGCCGCAGCAACGAGGCGCTTCGCGCCGAGAGGAAAAAAAATAACCTCTGGTCGCACGAATGCTGAACCTCATTTCTGTGCAGTTTCGTGTATCTGATATCCAACCAAACCGGTTTTTATCGGTGGGGATACATGGTGTCTGGTTGTTATCAGGATCATTTTTGTCATTTCTGACATCAGATTGTCATGAGCAATCGGTAGGAAAAAGTTAGAAAACTTAAATGCAGTCTTGGAAAATTTCAGAAATCAGGCACACCCTTGCTTTGTAGGAATTTTCCCCACCTCTCCTCCTGAATAATAAGCTCTGGACTTGTAAATATTATATTATGCTTTAACACATTTACGTCGTCAACCAGAACGCTATAATAGCCAAGAGAGCAGGCTGCAATACCGCTATCGGCAAGCTCTTGAATGTGTGAGTAAATAAGGGCAGCTAGAGAGTGGGCAGATCACCAAAAGGCCATGTAGATCATGTACCGGCGCAAATTGCTGGAACAATTTTAAAGATTAAGGATTTATCACAACTCGTCGGTAAAACAGCCAACGCATCCTTACGGCTTAGGAACGCCAACAACGCTTCTTTTTGCACTGGAAATTTGGACTCCAATGAACAGCAGTTCGAAAAGCAGAAAAGCGATCTTTGAGAGCAGCCGCCATAATTTTACGAATATATTTTCTGTCCAAACCGGTTTGTCGGCTGGGAAGCCACGCTTTTCCTAAGCCAATCAGAGTTGTTGTTTATTTGAAGAACTAATCAGCAGACTGGGACAAATTATGTCCCAAGGAAATGAGTTTCTCAGCTCGTGCGACCAGAGGCCCGTCTCTCGCGTTCTATTTTGGCTTTTCAGGGATATATTGTTTTTCAACGGGCCTCTGGAGCCAGGGTACAGGGGCACCCAACGACAAATCTCGGTAGATATCTGTTCGGTGGAAGGTAAATCGCCTTGGGCTTTCGGCGTCGATGAAAGAGTGCATTCGGATTTTCGTAGCTAAAACGTGGCCTAGAAGATTCGCAATGGGGAAATCATAGCCCCTGAGGTTTTCGAAAAGGTCGTAATTCCTGTTTTTGGCAGTCAAAAACGTCAACTAGCATTTTCGGAAAGAAAATAGTTCCCTAAAACGTTCGTTGAAAGTTTATTTCAGCTGTCATTTTCTCAAAGGAAGAGTTTGTTCCCTAACATTTTCGGGCAATGAAAATTTTAGCTAGGGAATCCGAACAGATGAACTTCTTCTAGGTTATGAAAACCTCACTTTAAACAGACTTCAAACACCATAAGTTACTTACTAATGCTTTTCTACAGCTTTTGGTTGATTTGGCTCGTTGGGTGCCCCTGAGGGTACTGCGTCGGTGAAGTGTGGCTTATCCACGGAGAATTGATCATTTGGCCGTCTTTTGGCCGATTTAGCTTCGTGTATGTTTTCAGCGGGCTAACATGATGATTCAGAGGATGTTAGTGCTTTACAGCCAGTCTTGTTATCTTAAGTTTGTAAGGATAGCGTTTTTAGCCGTGTGATTATCTTGCAATATTTATATTGCCGGGCCCGGCAGCAAGATGTTCAGTGTTCCTATCACGGCTATCTGTCTTTCGATCCTTTCTTTAGCACTGTAGCTTCTAAAAGAGCTACGCAGCAGAAATTGATCACTTAGCTTTGGTTACGGCTGTGTTTTTGTCTGTGATCGTTTCGCTCCGCTCTGTAACTGCGGTTCTTAGTAGTTTCCTCCTTTTGTTAATGCCAGTTTATTGGCTGTGTTTTGAGTGCGCCATGAAATGACAGGCAAGACCATGGTTTCGATCCTCCCTTGTGGATCTCCTCAGTTGCCAGGAATGGCTTGATTAGAGTTGCTCTTTAGGCAACGTCATTCTTTTATCAGGATTTATCCCACTTGACATGGTCCGTGCTTTGCGGATAACAGTGCTCACACGCTTCGATGGCTTTCCGTACATTTCCGTTCTCCCCTAGGCAAAGTAGAGACAACTTTCACACTAATCCGCCCCTCCCTCGACTTGTTTATTTGTAATCTCCCAGATTCTAGGAGACACGTGACCAGACCCAACCAGGGTCTCTTCTCTCTCGCTCCAGGGGGCGGGAAGAGGAGAGACCCTGGGAACGAGGTTGATTTTTAGTCTGAACGACAAGGATCGAAATCCTCCAATCAACAACAGCCTAAGCGGGGATCGAAACGCACCAATCACCACCAGCCACGGTGCTTCTTATACTCACACGCAGCCAGTCGACACCATCGACTGATGAAGACCAGCAGTATAGCGGTCGAAATGTCGCGATCCACGTCTTTGTGACTCAATCGTGAGACAAAAGATTAACTCAGCTATCATTTGAAACCACGATGACGAACACCTTTCATAAAATTGTTCAATTGTTCTTATATCTACAGGCAGGCCGCGACCGTTCCATAAATCCACGATGCGATTAGAAAATGAGAATTTAAAAACATCATCTACATCTACATCTACATTTTACTCAAGTATATTAAAGGGAAGGCACATCACCAATAGACTAAAACAAAATGAAAGTAATAACAAAATAGATAATAGTATTAAAAGATTTGTCTATGTACAATATTGGTAAAAAGATTAATCATTAATTAAAAAAAAATATATATATATATATATAATAAAATATCCCCTTTAAATATTTCTATTAATTGCTGCTTTAAAATTCTTTGAGATTTTTATGTCCAGAAAATGTCTATAACGACCCTTATCAAGTATAGCCTCCTTCGCAGCGGCTGTTTGTGTCGGTCCTATTCTCTCTCCTGATTGGATACTCAGACACAATGGGAATGCAATGTTCGGCTCGGTTCAGCAGACGTTAGTGGGGAGGGAGAATAGGACCGACACAAACAACGGCTGCAAAGGAGGCTATATCAAGTATGGCTTCTGTAATTCTCATATCGCACTTATATGATTTGAAGCCAACCTCGAACCCAGGCTCTCTCTCTTTTCCTCCATTGTCGTCGAGAGTGAGACCATGGTTGGACCTGATCACGTGACCACCCAAAATCTGGGTGGTAAAAAAATTACACGAAAGAGAGGGGTGCCAAAGTCAAGAAACTGTTACTGTGACAAAACGGCTTTAATGACCCACCCTCCATACGGTATTGTTGTTTTTACTGGTCAATATTTATCGGCGAAACTGGGCGTACACTGAGACAACGTTTCGGGGAGCTTGTAGCTCTAAATTGTAACCGGGTATAAATAAAGTTTCTTCATTTCTTTCTTTTATGGCTGGAATAGGTGACCTGTGCACGATGTCCACCTGTGGGATATAGCTCTGGTAAAGGAGTACATACAGGGCTGCCTGGGGTTCGTCTTTAGCAATGTTGGATAATTGTTCAATATCTTGACCCCATTTCTCGACTTTATTCGAAACATACTCATCTTTAAACCTTTCGCTACCGACCACTGCTCCCACATGTCGTTCACCCCTTGCGGATATTTTAATCCCACTCTTCCCGAATATCGGTTTGGCTTTCGCTTCAAACCTCTCCTTTACAATCAAGATGGTTTTACTTGCTTAACAAAAAGCTAACCGTGATTTGCGCTTACTGCAGTTAAAAAATGCACCTTGTACTTTATGTTAATAACTTTTTGTGTGGCTCTTCCGTTTTGGCGCCAAAATGCAGTCGCAAAGGAACTGAAGACGAATTAGCTTTTTTATATTCAAATAGGCGCAATGAATTTAAATACTCAAAAGCCAGCAATTTTTCACAACCAAGCTTAAAGTAAATGCTGAAATCCTCTTGAATAACAGAAAAATGATATTCAAAGAAGGTCAACCCCTCCTTTCTGCTTCATTGTAAGCTCCAACAACTCAGAAGGAGTTATACTCCATCATAAGTTGGAAAATCCTCCACATTAATAATGTCTTCAACTTTATAAGATGGGAAGAGACCATCCCCTCTGTGCCTCTGATTGACACCCTTAGAATAGCCGTCCCAGTGATTGCCAGCAATTCGTATTTTATCTCCAACAACAAGGGCGATTTGCGACCTGTTCTGAGCCTTATGAGGATACACAGCTCTCACGACGTTACCAGATCCCGTAAAGTAATATATGTCATCTAGGGACTGGAATTTCTTTGCGGCATCTGGTTGGGATGCTTGCATAATTTCATAAGCCACGCGGCACACCTTGCAGTGAAAAGACAAGTCATTTAGTACTGAGCAATGCTGGATCATGGATGATAAACACACTTGCGATCAGTTGGGATCAAGAAATGATACTGATTTCATGTCATCCTTATACTGCATTCAAGTAAAATTCGAAATGGTTTGTTGTGAATACATGAAAATGACTGGCTCAATTGTCATTGACTAGTGGGAAACTGCTTAAAGACTGTACATTCACAGCGACACAAACCAGTAAGTACATGAAGCTACAGCTTACTTGTGGGATTACCCCTCCCCCTGCCCCGGAGTATTTCCTCACATTCAAGGACTGACATGCATCACATGGCCAGCTGCCTACCTGTAAATTACCTATTGACCAAAAAATTACTAGTATCGGACTTCTGGCTATACCCTTTGCAAAAAATACCTTGCGATTATACACAATTCCACAAAACAATTGATCAGACTATGCACTTCATCCCATGTCAGACAAAGCAGAATAATAGGCGCTCTGTGACTGCATTTAGCTACTTCATGCACGCTTTGCGGGCCTATCCTGCCACCACGGAATTGTAGCTTGATGAGATAAATGGCCACAAAAATGAAGGGTATAAAATTTCACCAGTTTTCACCATGGCAGAATTATGTACTCTCTACCAGTATAAAGACCTTATCAAAAGATAATTAATCTCACCCCTGATGAAAAAGTGCAAACCAGGTAATCGCACTCAGACAGCATTTGAATATCAAACACGACTCCACGAAGGGATGAGTCTGAATAGCGTGAGCTCGGTCCAGCTGTTTTGGAAATTCCTTGATCACTTATGAATTCATAGTTCGTGTACCTGAAAGGCAAGTGATGGATTCTTTGTCACAAAGACTTCATTGCACTGAACGACGGAGGACGTGTATGGTAATTTATAGCATGCCCGAAAATTAGCAACTATTATATCATTTTCTTTACCAGAAAAAGACTAAAAATTATTGCGCATAGTTTTCGGCTAAAGAAAAAAAATGGCGATGATAATATTTTGGAGTTAATACATTAACAGAACTGAAACACACACACACACACACACACACACACACACACACACACACACACACACACACACACACACAAACATATAAGATTGGCCACGCAAAGTCATAACTCACTTCGCTTTTGCCTTTGGCAACAAATCTCCATCATCTGTAGCAAGGTAAACCCGCCTTTTCTCTACAGGTTGAATTCTCTCCAGTTTGTTGTAGTATAAGTCTACCCAATACATGTACTCCTCAAGGCTATGGAAGGCTGCTTCACTGTATAATTTATCAGTACGTCGAACTTGAACCCTGAGAAAGGTGAAGTAAATGGGCAGTACTGTTAAAAGCACAAAACCTTTAAATTGGATGACCACACCCTAAATGCAATGATACAGTCGAAGGCCTGTAAGCAGACTCCATCGAGAGCGAGAATGTTCGCTTGGAGGATGTTGATTGGCCTAAGGCATTTCTGAAAGATGGGGTGTGTCAACGATGCCTTCTATTAGAATCAACAAAAAACTATTGATGTCTTAGTAACTGGACACGCTTGAGAAGCTTAACGCTGTAGAAACAAATCAACCGGGGTGTAATACAAATGGGGCAGAACTAGAGATATATCAGTGTGTTTAATTTTTGTAGGACTAGTAGCTCACTGTAAAGTGAATAAACTTCTTCAGTGATTCAGGTTCTTCCAAGTCGTTCCATTCTGTTCGTTCCACACGGTCAAACTTACATGGATTACGGTCTTGCAAAGTATATTCTAAACTCGGTTCAAAGGGTAAAATACTTACGTTAACTAAAATCATCTGTCACCGAAATGTTTACCCAAATGAATTACGATCGACTTTAACCTCATTCTAAGCAACCGGCCCGAGTATAAACTCCTGTAGCCTGATGTTTTTATTATTAAAGTGATTGTGAACAAAATTACAAGGGGGCAGGATGGCCGAGCGGCTAGGGTGATGGATTTCAATGCAGCTCCCCCGGGTTTAAATCCCGGTCTAGCCACTAGCTGGTGTTGTTCTGGGTTGTTCCTGGTTCAAGTCCTCGGTCATCCTTGTAAATAGCCAACTGGTCTCACTAACTAAAAGCCTCTCAGTCAACAATTGCGATCGACTTGAGCTACATCCTTTGGTTCCGGCCTGAGTACACACTAACTGTAGCCTCCTGTCTGCATACCGGCTACAGAAACTTCAGCGCGTACAGAATGCTGCCGCTAGGATCATCTGTAATGTCAAACGCTTTGATCATATTACTCCATCAGTATTCAACCTACACTGGCTACCTACAAAGCGCTAAATGGACAGGCTACTGATTACATATCCGAACTTTTAAAGCATAAGATTCCTTCTAGATACTCTTGAAGAACAAACGATGATAGATTTCTACTCCAGCGACCTACATTAAGAACTCTATCTACCCTTGGTGACCGCTCTTTTGCTGTGGCTGGACCAGAACTATGGAACTCTTTACCCCTACAAATTAGGTCTTCTACCAACATAAGTAATTTTAAGCGTCAACTAAAAACCTATCTTTTTCGGAAGGCGTACGATTGAGTTGTAGTTAATTCTAATTTTAAGGTTTCAACATTGTTATATAATTTAAATCATTGTATTAGCTTAAAATTCCATATAATAGATATATGGGCATATGTATCGTAGTGTTTTAATATTCAAAGCATTTCAGTTTGTAATTCGCGAGTGAGCATCTTCCATGTAACTCGCGCAATATAAGATATTAAATTATTATTATTATTATTATTATTATTATTTTCCAGCTAGTCTTTTTAATGCATTATTCAATTTTAATTAGTTATTGTAGATTTTTGCAACTAAGGACTGAAAACCCTTTTCGAAATAACTCATACACTATTTTGTAAGGGTGAATAAATGAAATCATATATTTAAACTGCGGATTAAAGAATGAAGCTGTGAATGATCATCGCAGTTATGAACACTACTTAAGCAGTCATCCAGCTTCATTCTTTAATCCGCAGTTCAAGTACTTGATTTTCATATTCACTCTCACATATTCATCACTCACGGGTATATTACGAACCAACAAAATGACCAGCATCCAGTTGTCTTATTAGCTCAGTTGGTAGAGCACTGCATGCACTAGTATCACAGAGGCCGTGGGTTGGATTCCCTTACAAGCCTGAATATTTTTCAGGCTTTATTTTCACTACTACTTAAGTAGTGTTCATAACTCCGTTAATCCGTCACTAACATCTCAACTATTTTGTACTGTACTGTATTCTACAGCTGACCTTAGTGGACTTATGTTCTATTCTGGTTGACCTGGAGACGAAATGTCTAGAAAGAGTCGTGCTTGGATACGAAAGTTGGTTCTCTTTGTTTCAGCTAACAACTGAATGAGTACCTGATATTCATATTTTGTAGTCAAAACCTCATAATACTTCATAGCAACTCAATGATTGGTCAGTGGTTTGTGATGATTATGATGATAATGATGATGGTGATGATGATGATGATAATGATAATGATG
>JAEMWC010000061.1:487500-490000 GCA_016490735.1 Pachyseris speciosa
AACCCTATTCAAGAAATAGGCAAAGAAAGTCCGCGAACATTTGTACAGTACTCTCACACTAAAGAGCCAGAGGCCAAGTACTTTAAAGAAATTGCGCAAAACAGTTTAAGTCGGACTGATGTGACATACTTCTACGAATACTACTTGCACCTCCTAAATCATGGAATTAAACAACACAAAGAGAAAGTGATGTGCTTGATTGGGGAACCAAACAGTGGGAAAACAAGCCTATTCACGCCGATCACTCGGATAATTCCTACTACGTATTTGCTGCTTTTTTGCCTTTGTTGTTGTTGTTGTTGCTGCTGCTGTTTTATTTTGGTTTGGTTTTGTCTGCTTTATCAGGTAGAAAGTTTGAGCACAAACTCGGAAGTCTTTTTCAACTTTTGAGAAGGGCGTTTGAGCTGTTACTGAGCCCTCTTCTAAAATGAGCATATGTAGAGATCGAGTGTACACGCGATTTTTTTTATACAATTGAAGTTGTTTGTGTTTCCATTGACAGGTACATCGCCATGATAACCAAACAGAAGGCCTTTAACAAGAGTCTCGTTGACCAAAAGACCCAAGTAATCTTCATGGATGAAGCACACGTGAAGCTGTTAGATCCAGATGACTGGAAAGTAACAAGAGGACTTACAGCTTACAGGACTTACAGGGAGGACTTACAGCTCATGATCGGAAATACAGAAATTCTAGCCAACAAGAAATTCGATGCCCCATGTTCATCACCTGCCAAACAGAAATGGATTTCGGGGAAGAGCACAACGCGGTCATGGATGTGCATCTACGCAAGTTCCATTTTAAAAGTCTCAACTCTCCACCAGTTCCAGGAGTACAACAGTCATTGCGAGACAGCGCAATGGACTGTATTGTTTGGGCAAGCAGAGTCGCACGTACGCCAGATGATGAGCTTCCCCCTCCAGTGCCGGGGTCAGCTGCAAAGCCAAATGAATTTGAAGAAGAGGAAAAGGATAGAATCAAAACGATGAACCTGGAAGACAGTGAAAGCGACCAAGAAGCAAGTGTCGAGGAAGGGCAACTCGTGGTAGGAGACGACGATATGTCTGAGGGAGAAGACAACCAAGTAAATTCTGATGCTGATTCAACGTGTTCTGACGGATGGGAGAGTACTCTTGAGAAGATTTTTGAGCTTCGAGATCAGCAGCCATGCAACAGTCTAACACAGAGGCAACTGGGCTCATTGCCGCTGGAGTGAAGCGGGCTACGAAGGAGAGAGAAAATGAAGCACAACGAGCTAAGGCGCGGATTCTTGCCGAGACAAGACAACACTGGATATCTCTGGAATGCTTCGAGAGGAAGATGCCCACTTGTTGGAGACGGTTGAAGGTCCGTACCATCCCAGAATTGAACGTTCAAGACAAGAGTACTTCTCGAAAAAGAAAGAAGAAGAGCAGAAGAATTTGCAGGATAAAGCGTCCAAATACTATGAGAACGAGTGGGTGTGGGCAAAGGAAAAATAATTACGACAGCTACAAGAACGAGAGGAGACTGCAAGAGATGAAGATGTAAAACGCGCTGTTCATTACATAATCGGAGTTACTGTGGAAGCCCTCAAGTTGAATTATAAAAGAGATGAGTTGCCTGGCCTTTCGAGACTTGTAATCGAGGAAAGAAAGAAAAGAGCAGTGGATATGAAGTGGATTTCGAACGAACAGGCCGAACGTGTTACAAGCGTATGAGCACCCATGCCATACCCATTCTATGGAGAAGAATGCGACGATGAAGAGATTTTCATCACTCCTTCTTCCGGTTCCCAGACACCAACACCAAAAATCGCAAGCCAAACCGTTCTTCGAAGAGGAAAATCTAGAAAACGGCAATCACAAGCAAGCATTCCAGCAGTGCCCAAGAAGGGAAGGATTACGAACTTTTTTCAACCTAGCCAACGATGAAAATCGATGTTATCATAAGTAAGCAAGAAACTTCCAAACATATATAGAAATTTGTTAATAAGTTATCGACTTTAAAACAAGAAAGTAGTCAATTGTACGCTAACTGATTTTTGTCTGTTTGAAATGAAGAAAGTAACTGTCATAACTGGAATTGTCGTATCAGTTACGCCCTGTGTTGGTAGAGAATTTGCTAGTAAATTGATGGTACAGAAAACGTATGGTTAATAGCGATGACTTGTAAAGTATTCTTATACAGTTGACCTAAGATTAACTGAATTTCATTCGATGGATGTTTATTGTAAGTTGCCCTCGTTAAACAATAACCTATTTCGCTATGGTTTAGTATATTTTGAACTAAATTTTCTGGCCGCGCGATTTAAAAGAGAGTTCGGTTTGCGTCCTTTCTGAAAATGAAAATCTGGGTCTCTAAGTATTGCTGTGCAATTTCCTAAACCATGGCGATCTAGTCCCATCTTCAAATATTTATCCTCTTCGGGAGTGAACAGTAGAATTTTCTTTCCTGTACAAGAATCGGGCGATTTTAAAGCATTCTTGCGTTTTAACTTAGGCGTGCTGGAATTATCGGC
>JAEMWC010000061.1:495000-522500 GCA_016490735.1 Pachyseris speciosa
TTATTTCATGGTAAAAAATAGACTGGCCCGCAGAATAGCAGTTGCTAATCTAGGCGGCCCAGCAGAAAAAAGAAATTAAAATGAAAAGAAAAGAAAGGAAGGAATAATATTTTAAGTTACAATAATTCATATTTTTATCATTGATTGATTTATTTTAATTACCACTGCATCCAAAGGAAAAAAACGAAAAGGAAATTTACGGAGGGCGGAAAGCATATAAGTTATACAATATGAATTATTTAAGCATTGGACCAACTTTTTTAATTATCAATGGCGTCGCAATATAGTCATTTTCTCTTTTTAAAATATCGGAAAGCAATTCGTATTTTGGTAGCTGGTAGCTGTCGTATTTTGTATTAAGTCTTGACAATGAACAATTACTGACCAAGACCACTTTTAGAGAACTAAGATTCCTTTTTTTTCTCCGTACATAACTTAACAGAATGCAATAATAACCACAATCTTGGATGAGAACACTTCCACTCATTCGTGCCAACTATATTGATGTAATCAATCAATATTGGTGAAAGCAGCAGGTAGATGGACTGGTCTGTATGCAGGTCGAGCGGCTTTTTTGAATAGCTCGCTGGGTGGTAGTCGGTCATGCAGATGATTCATTTGTTCAGATCTCTTGCGGTTTATATGATAGCTGAGATATTTTTAATGGACTATTTTTGAAACTGGTTGACTAACAAATTACATAAGGCATCAGACATGTGCTATTACAATTTAGGGTAGCTCGGCTTATTTCCCTATACTCCCCTAAAGTTTGATACTAAAAGTGTTCACGTATCCTTCAACAAAACAGGCCATAACTTTTAAACGGGAGCGAATTTCAAAAAAACGACGACACTTTTTTTTTCTTTTTTTGCAAAGGATGTGTCTTAGAACATTCGTGCCGGTTTTCAGTCGAGTCGGTCGGAGGGTGAGGGAAAACGAGCTTAAAATGTTCACCCTTCACCGAAATTTTGTTTTATCTAGAAAAAGACGGGAAAACCATTTATTGACCGACACCGGACATGCCTTTGTTCGTGACAACAATGGCGAAATAACGGTCTGTACTAAACTAAGGTAGTACTAAACAGACATCTACCAAACTGGCGTAGAAAGCGGCAGAAGGAGCTATTGTTATTATTATTATTATTATTATTATTTTGGCTTCACTGGCACCGAGTGTTTCTTCTTCGGGAAGGACATCACGACAATAAACACAGAAGAGCGAAATAATTTTTCTCGAAAAAGTAATGATACCGAAGGCGATTAGAAGTAAGGCTTGCTTTGTCGTAAATGAAATGGCTATGCGTTCATATAACACGCGACTTCATCGCCGTGAATATGAAATTTTATAGAGATCACAGAACTGTTGACAGAAACTTGTCAATGCATGATTAGCATCGCAAAATAGTTTTTCGCAATTCTTTTAAAAAGTAAAACCGCTTTTCTTCCCGTTCTTTTGCAAAATGTTCATGCTAGTCTAGCCGATTCCAATCATGAAAAATATGGTATTTTCAATTAAATTAAATAAAATTCTAATAAGAAAGGAAAGAAAATTATAAATACATGCAAATCGGAAGCTTCGTTGTGCTTGCTTTTGTATTTTAAACTCAGTCTGATATCTACCACCTATGTAAACCCTGAATGTTTGTTTTTAAACCCGTCATATGTTTTGATCGGCAACGACATTCAAATTGGTGTCGCAGCCGGTAAAGATATGTTATTGTATATACTCACCCGACAACGGGTTTCTTGAAACCCAGCAAGGCTCTCTTCTTGTCTATTTCTTCTTGAACTTCCGGAGCATAACGAAACAAATATTTAGCAAATTGCCCGATCCACCAAACAAATGGATGACTGTGAATTTGCTCAATTTTTGCAGCTAAATCCTTAGGTACTGCTAAAGGCATATACTTGGGTTGGGAGAAGGGTCTTTCAACATAGGGCAGCAGCAAAACATTCTGTTGAGTTTTAGAGAGAATCCCACTAAAAACGTCTGTCGGCTGTAAACTGCCTTGATAAGTCGTACACGTCTCGCTAACCGGCTTAAAAATACCATTCCAACCTTTAGAAGAATATCTCCAGCCACTAGAGTCCACTATAAGAGTTCTTTCGAGGCCATATGCAACAATGAAACAGTACATTAAGTGGTGTACTTGGCAACCGTAACCACAGCCTTTGTTCAGTTCGCACACAAGTTTCTTCGCTGCATTACAATCTTTAGGATGTTGTAGGCCATGTAATCTTCTCTGAACAAGATCGCTAAGAAATTTATGCTCTTTTACAAGCCATTCTCTCTGGCCATCAATTGTCTTCATCTTCTCAAAGTCAATAGACAACGTATGGTGCATGTCTTCGACAGTTCCCATCATTTGGCGAAGTTTCGTTTTTACTGTGACGTTTTCGCTAGCGATCTTGTTAACTTGGCTTATTTCTGAGCTTACAAAATACCATAACTCCTTCAAATTCTTCTCAGCTCTTCGTCTTGTAGTTAAAAACTCATTGCTTGGCGGCATTAGCCCATGCAAATCGGCTAGTTTCCGTTCGGGTTTAGAATCCCGTTTGCCTTTTGCTGGCGAGGTTGGCGACTCGAATACATCTGCACTCGCCTTCTGAGAAATGAGTTTTCGCTGAAGCTCCAAATTCGTATTTCTAAGTTCTCCAGCTTCGATTTCAAACCTATAGTTGATGCCCTCAATCTCCGCTAATTTCTTTTGAAGCCAGTTATATTGATTTTGTAATAACTCTATTTGCCTTTCCTTCTGTAATACAACTGCCTCGTTCCAATCTGAATATTCCACCTCTGACAAAAGCTGCCAGCCCATATAGCCTAGTATAAGAAGCCACATTGACACTGGAACGGAGACATATTTCCACACTGCCCTAGTCATTTAGACTTGTAAGATGCCACATTTCCAGCTCGGATCTAATGATTGATTGTCGAGTCTATAAAAAAAAAATGGTAACCACGTTAACGAAAGTGACTCTGCACTTAGTATAAATCTACTAGCGTTCTATCACGAATGCCGTTCTTTGATTGGCTACGCTACTCGCTATCTACTCTGTGATAGATAGTGAGTTGCAGTTGTCAACAAAATGGCGGCCGCTTCTTCACCGGTTTTCGAAGGTTTAGATAATTTACTTGTTTAGTTTCGAAGGACTAGTAGATATATACTAAACCCATTAGATTATTCGCTCTCACATTTCTATGCGAATGTCTTAGGATTAATTTTGCTCAAAACAAAACTATTCCTACACTGGTACCCTGCGAGCAGAGTCTCCTTCGATCTTCCTAGAAAAATCGGAAGAGGAAGGAGACTCTGCTCGCGGCCTGCACAATTCCTTTTGAGCCTGCTCCAAATGCAAATGTAACCGTGCCAAGAGTTAATCATCAAATCTTGAAATTTGACACAACTATGTTCTCGCATTGTTCCCGTGTGTACTGTCATTTCCTCGATATATCCATGAAATGTGATTTTCAACATGCTTTCAACCCCGAGCAATTCAATCTTGGATTTGACTGGTGTTTTAAGATCTCCGAAAACTCCCGTGAAGAAGTCGACGTCAAAAGCGAAAGAGACAATTTGTCTGATATGTAGAATTTGCCTAATCGGCGAACGATGTACATTCATGGAGCAAATTCGAGAGCTTCGTGGAAAATATTATTTGTCTTGTCGAAAGAGTAGCATCAGTGTGAAGCGGATGTCGAAAGCTAGCCCGTCGCCAGAGCCAAGAAAAAACCTCGCCATGGCCGGTTGATAGCCTCCGCTTGAAAAGAAGACAACAACGATCTAATGGCATGATTTCAACCATTTCACGACGAAGTCGCGATGAAGAGATCTGCGAGTCAAAAGTATCGTTGCCACACAGAAAATTAAACAAAGACCTTGATTGTCGTTCCGTGAGGCTTGAAATCGGTCCGAATTTAACTTTTGTGTTGCACATTCACGGCTTTTTCAAAGACTTTGTACCGAAACCAGCTGCAAACAATATGCCGTGGGCGCGAAAAAAGTCAGCAAGTCTTACGATTGAGCATGCGCACCAGGGGCAAACCGGACCGGTTCGAAACTGGACTGACTCATCCATGTTTTTGGA
Source organism: Pachyseris speciosa (assembly GCA_016490735.1). Taxonomy (NCBI): domain Eukaryota; kingdom Metazoa; phylum Cnidaria; class Anthozoa; order Scleractinia; family Pachyseridae; genus Pachyseris; species Pachyseris speciosa. Next base: position 499,090 of record JAEMWC010000061.1, read on the forward strand.
TGATCGGCGGATCAGAGAATGTGCAGGGCCTCGAGCAGAGTCTCCTTCCTCTTCCCGATTTTTAATAATAATAATAATAATAATAATAATAATAATAATAATAATAATAATAATAATAATAATAATAATTGCTTTATTTAAACTGAAAAAACCGATCAGCGATTTTAACATAAAAAAAAGCGCTGGTATGAACCGGTGATCAGAACATAAGAAATATATTTAAATATATTTAAGTTAAATACAATAAAAAACTTATACACTACATATGTGTTGTGCCTTGTCTAATTCTATTAAGAATTTAAAAGTTTTATTTTAAAAAAGCCCTTGCATTTCACAGGCACGCAGCTCCTTGGGGAGGTCATTCCATTCCTTTGCAGCGGCATACTCGAATGTTGACTGGCCCATAGCTGTTTTATATCTTGGGAGATGAAGTTCCCTACTATCTCTGAGGGCTTTACGGCGAAGTTCTGATCGCAATGAAAAATACCCTTGAAGTTGCCTGGGACAGTGATAGTCATTTACGATTTTATATACTGGTTGGAAACGTAAATAACAACGCCTGTTAAAAAATGTTAACAGACCAAGTCTCTCCCTCATTGACTGTGTGCACGTTAAGTGATTCATTCTTAGAATTATTCGCATTGCTTTATTTTGCAACCTTTCCAGAAAATCGGAGTTCTTCTTACTGCAAAGACCCCATACGATGCAGCCATAGTCTAACATAGGTAGAACTGTTATTTTATAAATCTTCAGTAAAATCAGCAGGGCTAAGAAAAGATGAAATTCTACTTAAGAGTTTCAGTTTAGGATAAACTCTCGAGGCAATATATGACACATGATTGTTCCATGATAATGATTCGTCTACCACAATACCAAGATACTTGAAATGTCTCTGCTGTTTCAATAATGAATCTCCGTAAAAAATATTAATTTCTCGGTTAGTTTTGAGTGCTTTGTGGGACGCAATAATCACGGCTTCCGACTTTTTTGTATTGCAAATGAGGCCATTTTTACAAAACCAGTGTCTGACGCTCTGGAAGTCCTTGTTGACATTGTACACAGCTAAATCAAAGTTCTTTGAGCTGGAATGTATCTCAGTATCGTCTGCGTATAATGAGAGAGTAGACGTATGACATGCCTTCGATATGTTGTTAATATGGATATTAAATAACGTTGGTCCTAAAACTGATCCCTGAGGAACGCCAAAGCAAAGGCGCATGGGATCTGAATTAGTACCCTTGTAGACGACATACTGCAATCTCTCAGAAAGGTAACTCTTAAACCACCGAAGTTCGGACTCTTTCACGCCATAGGATTCGAGGTTAGTTAGCAAGACTTCATGTTTAATGACGTCGAATGCCTTTCTCAGATCTAGAAAGACACTAACAGACTTGAGACCATTATCAATCGCTCTTTTCCACGAGTCTACTACCTTAAGTAGGGCAACGGTTGTTGAAGAAAATTTAGAGTAAGCGAACTGGTGATGTTCTATGAGACCAGAGTTGAAAGCAAAGTTCTGCAAGTCTGAGTTTTTCTAGGAAGATCGAAGGAGAATCTGCTCGCAGGGTACTACACTGGGTGCCAGAGGTTATTTTTTTCCATTTGCGCTTTGTGGGTTAACCGCCGAACTCGCTAAGAAAAATAAAACCTCTGGCACCTAGGGTAAACCATTCCTAAATTGATATTACCAAAGTTTGGAACAGTTACTCTTGATCGGCCGATGCTTTTGCGCCATGTTCTTCTCGTAAACCAGCTGGGATTCGGGGACAACAATAAATATTGACCAAGCGTGAGGTCAACAAGGCGGGATATTGGCCAAGTCCTTTTTTTACGTGTTTGTGGACCGAGACAAAAACACACAAAAGAAGAACGAGGCCAGTATCGGGGGCACCCAACGAGCCAAATCAACCAAAAGCTGTAGTGAAGTACCTTGCGGTGTTTGAAGTCTGTTTAAAGTGACGTTTTCATAAGCTAGAAGGAGTTCATCTGTTCGGATTCCCTAGTTTAAATTTTAGGGAGCAAAATTTTCCTGTGAGAAAATGCAAGCTGACATGAACTTTCCACGAACTCTTTAGGGAACCATTTTCTTTCCGAAAATGCTATACTGGACCTTTTTGACTGCCAAAAGCAGCAATAACGACCTTTTTTCGGGTTTGATTTCCCAATTGTGAATCTTTTAGGCCACGTTTTAGTTACGAAAATCCCAGTGCACTCATTAATCGACGCCGAAAGTACAAGGCAAATTACTCTCCACTGAACAGATATCTACCTAAACTTGTCGTTGGGTGCCCCTGCAGTATCCCGCCATCTTGACCGAACAAGCTTGGTCAGTAAAGGATTTATTATATAACTCAAAGGACGCTATTAAAAGACAGTAAAAGGCGGGACAAACGGGCTATCCCGAGCAGTCAAGATGGCTCCATCTTGACCTCGCGGGTAGCCAATCACAGCAGGAGAATTGATTCATCTTGACCGCTGAAAGAGCCAGTCATATAATAAAAGGAGTTAAATTCGGTCGTGACTCTTTATTTATTGCGACCTTTTACGGGACCCAGCTACGCTTAGCACCGTCTGCCTATTTTATTTATTTATTTTATGTGTTTATTCAAATTCAATAACACAGATGATCATAAAAAAGATAAAGCAACAAATTGAATATATTTACAAATATAAAAGGTGAAATCTGAGTAATTAGGCCAGTTTATACAGAATTCGAGATTCCTTATTTTAAATAAACTACCTGAAATAAGATATAAAAATACATAGATTACTGATATAAACAAATAACATCAACAGTAAATAAAAAAACCATAAACATTTCTATTTGTTTAAGTTAAACTTATTAATATAAAACTGATTCACTTTCTTACTGAGCAATGATAATTGCTCAATTGTTCTTATGTCTACAGGCAGGACATTCCATAAATCCACGATGCGATTAAAAAATGAGAATTTAAAAACATCAGTTCTATAACGACCCTTATCAAGTATAGCATCCTTCGCAGCGGTTGTTCGTGTGGGTCCTATTCTCTCTCCTGATTGGACACTCAGACACAATGGGAATGGAATGTTCGGCTCGGTTCAGCAGACGTTGGTGGGGAGGGAGAATAGGACCGACACAAACAACGGCTGCAAAAGAGGCTATATAAAGTATCCCTTCTGTAATTTTCATATTGTACTTATATTATTTGAAGCTAACATACGATAGAACGTCAAAGTCAAACCAAATATAAAAACAAAAGACTGTATTTCATTTATATCAAACACATGTCATATAGGGGAATCCTTGTTTACAATATTTGCCTCATTAGCATGAACAGTTCAGTTTCTGATGGAGCTACAAATAAATCAGTTCTGAATACTGAAAGGTCATAGTATGAATAACTCTGCCAATGAATATGAGCCTCATGTATTGAATACTTTTTTATGCAACGCGGGTTTAAAAACTCAAAATTTTGCAAAGAACGTATGAGCTCATTAGTGCTTTTGCCACCCAGAAATTTTGCCGGTTTTGGAAGACAATAGCGCTGTTTATACGAGAGAAAATAAGCCGCGGCTTACATAAGACGCGAAAGAACCATTTATACGAGTAAAAACTCCTAAGGCAGGATAAGCCGCAGCTTGAGAAGGCCGTGAACGTAGATTTTTATCCATTTATACGAAGTGTTTGCGTCCTATGTAAGCCGTGGCCAGAGTAAGCCTCGGCTTGTTTTCCCTCGTATAAACGGCCCTAATATCTCCTTGAATACTACACCTAAAGGGCTAAAAATTTCACGAGCTCTTTAGCTGCCTGGAGTCAAATCACGTCTAACATGTTTCCTTCTGTAAGCAAAGCCGTACGCAAATGAACAAAAACGTAAACAATGACGTAAGCATGAATCCCCTTGTACAGGCCTTAAAACATTGTCGAAAGAAGAGTACAAACCTTAAACGCTACAACCCAGTGGTTTTCTGGGAAATTTTTGAACTATTTACTTATTTTCATTTTAACAGCAGTTTACTTTCATTGAAGATTACTATGCCCAAAGAGTTCTCAGCAAAGACTTGCGCTCATGGGTCGTATGGCTGCATTTATTCATGTAGCTTAATAGTGATAAACTACATTCCTATTTACTATAACAGTCTACATTTGTAATTGTACCCAATTAATGTAGAGTCTACATCTATTAACACTAACAGTCTGAAAGGAATTCTGGGAAGTCAGCACTTTTGGACAGGAGTCGAACCTACGACTCTTCGTTGACTAATCCTCTCTTCTAACTACTACACCACCACGTCGCTGGTTGAACAAAACTCAGTTTGTAATTATAATATAATTCACGCGCTGATTCTACACCTTGTAGTAAGCCTACATAATCACTCCCTAAAAAATAATTTTAGAAAGTAAATGGAAAAGGTCGATCACCAAATCTCAACAAAAAGCTAAAGCCTGGTTTTCACTAGCGACACAAGCGCAAGCACAAGAGCGTTTATTTCACCGTGAAAACGGGCTTAACTCAAGCATAAGCATAAGCTCAAGCGCAAGGATCAAAATTTTTGCTTTTCCTTGTGCTTGCGTTCGCTTGCGTAGTGTCGTTTGTCACTTGGCATAAGCTTCTTATGCTTGCGCTTGTGCTTGCGTCGCTAGTAAAAACCAGGCTTAACCGTTTAAACAACTTCCCGTCGTCTTGTTCTTCAGTGGTCTAGCGGTAAGAAGCCGTTCCTACTAGCGCCGTAGTTCCGGGTTGGTCCAGCCGGGGTTTGAACCCGCGACGTCCCGCACGGTAGTCCGGTGCTCTACCAACTGAGCTAACCGGTCGGCGGTTGACCAAATAATGTGTGGAATGTTTAATTCTGGAAAAATCTTTTCCTGTGTTGCGTTGGTAAACACGAGCAACCTATAAAAACTAGAACCCGCAACAAACAATCTCTGCATTTAACATAATAATAGAATATTGGAACTTTTGAATTTTAACATTGTAATTAATGCATCTCTTAGGACAATGTGTATAACGGGAACCAAATCTCTGACCCATTTGATCCCCATAAGACTTTTTCCGTGATGAATTATAACATAACTAAAGAAAAGCGCGCGCTCGGATTGGTCAATTTACCATTTACTATCTGCCCACGGGTGAACGCTGCTGATGATAGCTGACGTGTGCGCTAATGTTTATAAACTAAAATTTCGCTTTTTTGGGCGAGATTTTACAAAACATGTATCGTTTCAATCGTCAGTGTCTGCCGATCGGAAGTATTAAGCCGTTGCAATTTCTGTGAAGGAAGTTTCGCTTGTTTTTCTTGGTCATGTAAGACTACATGAACATTTTAGTGCAATAAAATGGGACTTTGCTTTCTCAACGATGTTTATGATATGTTATAAAACAAATGGTAAACGTATCAGAGTGCACTATTGAGTTTTATATAATAAGGTGAATAGTTCGCGCGTTGATTGGTTCTTAGCTATGATCTATTAGAGGACAGATGCACAGATTACGTCATCACGACCCACTTTTTTCCAGAAATGTGAAAATAAACAAGTTTTTCGCTTGCATTTTGTTTCTTTATTATATAAAACAAATAGATTCCATATTGCCGTGCGTCTGTTCAGTAATTGATCACAGAAGACGTCAAAATGTGGTAAAAACATCAGTGACACACTGGCCTGCGGCTCGTGTGCCACTTCTTTGTTTTTACCACATTTTGACGTCATCTGTGATCTATTACTGAACAGACGCACGGCAACATGGAATCTATTTGTTAAATGGATGCACTTGGCAGTTATGCTAATCACTCAAGAAGCTACGCCTCGAGTGGCTCTTACGCTTCTCTCGTGCTTAGCACCCCCCCCCCCCCCCCGCGTGCATCCATAACTCAATTGTGCACCGACCCGTTGACCATTGTTAAATAGATTATCTTACAATATAACATTTGCATGATTACGGCATTTGACTACAACTCCCAGAATCCTTCAGGTTTCTTTTCTCATGCTAATTGAAAGTATTGTTATTTGATTACAAAATTTAAGGAAAACTTAATTCTGGTAGTTGTAGTCAAATGACGCTATAGTGAAAGTTGCCTCTTGAGGACCGCTCCATCTTGCCCGTTATTTTCATTATCACCACCCCTAATTTTCATGCAGAAATCGGGTGGGATCGGATGTCTGAGAAATGCCTGCAAAAAAGAGCTAAAAAATAGTGTATTTCTAAAAAATGTTAATCATTTCAGAAGTGAGAACTACTAGCAAACCAACAGCAGCACTCTCTCTGCCAGGAAGTAAAATTTAAATTATAACAAGATGTCGAAAACCGAAGATTGCTACCGGGAACTAACAGCACTCTCCGGCTACAAACAAACAATGTCATGTTTACAGAAAGCATTCAAACATAAACATGTAAGAGGTATTGAAGCTATTTTAATTTTACTGTATTTTGCGACATAAAACGAAACCTATTGCAAATCTTAAAGCACCATAAGTTCACCATGATGAGCAACAGTATGGAAAAAGTAAATAAGAAGTGGGCTCTTTCTTTGGTCTCCACACCACTGTAATTTGACGCAAACTTTGTTTTTTTTTTTTCCTGCTTTATTACTACAGTATGTTATGTTAGTTTTGTGTCTTGTTACGTCCTTTATATAATTATTTCTTTATTTGTTGAATAGGCTGTACAAGTAGTGTAATTAAGTGTTAATAATTAAGGGTAAGTATTCATGTTGTAAGTCGTGTTTGTCATGTTGTGAAATAAAAGTTTAGTTAAAAATAATGATGAGCAAAAAGAGGACTAAAAGACCATACATGCAGTGTTTCTAAATTAAAAATCCGTACGCTGTGAAACGAGCTCTTCTAAACCGGTGACAATATTTACACGCATGCTGTTATTTTTGCTGGTTCAAAGCCACCGAAATTTGGATAGGAAATCCTATATTAAAATGGACTGTAATGCACATTTGCTCACATCTTTTTCTGTTAATTAGCACACAATTAGTAACATTGAGGATTATTACATGGCTGCACTGAGATTCAAAATTTTTCTGCGTGTGGAAATGAAATATTTTTGAACATGAGAAGGGAATTTGTGTATCTCCAAGCGGCCATGTAATGTTCTGTTTATTGTATAAACACTGATGAAATACCAAACAATTTCCCTTAAATAAATTTTTTGCTGCAAAAGGTGCAATTTATTATGTAACTAAAGCCACAGTGATCTTTTCACGTGTGAAGATATCATGTTTTCACACAAAAGCTCACCTGGTATTTCATTGGTGTTTTTTTTATAATTATAATCAAGATTATTATTATTATTATTAACTTAGAAAGTTCTTTTAACATGGAGTCTTGTCTTGTTGACACTCATTAATGGTAGGTCAGGCCAAATATATCTTACAAGTCTTACCAGTTTCTGAGCAACTGAAGCGCCCATACACAATAAGACAAAAAAGGATTCAGTTACTGTGGAGGCTACACACAGAAACAGCACCTGCCCACAAACAAAACTCTAGATCACTGAGAGTTGAGACTGATGGAAGATCCCCAGGGGGATTGACAGAAAAGGTACCCCTTTCGTATACCTTCCATTGACAAATGGTACCCCTTCCGTATACCTAAAACAGGAAGTCTTCTTGGCATTTTCATGTAGCATTCAAGGTATGTGTGTTTGAAATATTTCAATGAAAGGCCCTTTTAAATACCTAAATGACAGATTTCCCTACCCTTTCATATACTTCGACTTGTGAAATCCCTACCCTTTCATATACCTGAAGCGTGAAAAAGGTACCCCTTTCAGGTAGAGCCTTACTGTATAGGCCATTATAGGGAGTAGACCCCCCCCCCCTGGGGGGAAGATCCACCCCTACTTCATTTCAAACTTTTTGCTTCATTGGAAACTCCACAAAGAGAGAAGGTGCTACACCCCATCATAAGTTGGGAAATCCTCCACCTCCATGACATCTTCAACTTTATAAGATGGGAAAAGACCGTCCCCTCCTTGTCTGTGATTGACACCCTTAGAATAGCCATCCCAATGATTGCCAGCAATTCCAATTTTATCTCCAACATCAAGGTTGATTTGAGAGCTGTGCTGAGCCTTATGGGGATAGATAGCTCTCACGTCATGACCGGATTGCCCTCCAAAGTAATAGATGTCATCTAGGGACTGGAATTTCTTTGCAGCATCAGGTTGAGATCCTTGCATAATTTCATAAGCTACGCGGCACACCTTGCAGTGGAAGGATAAGATGAGTTAAAGATCATTTATTGAATGATGAGACTCATTAATGAGAGAACATTTTGTATTAAGATCCAAAAAAAAAAGAATGATTTGTCATGTCCTTCTCAAAAAGTATCTAATTATAATCAAACCCCATATTGGACCACAAACCAGGGTATTAAATTACTAGTAATATCATGCTGGCTGTGTGCTCAACCATCTGACCCAAATGGAGGACAAACCAGGGTCTTAGAATAGCTGGTATGATCATGCCGGCTGAGTGCTCATCATCTGCTTCAGTTCAGATGATCACATCACTTGGCAGTGACGTTAAGCTGTTGGCCTTATCTCCTTAATCTCCACACATAAAACTTGAAGGGGACATAAAAGAACCCACACACTGATCGATAAGAGTAGGGAACATAGTTCCTGGTGCTGTGGTCTGAACTTGCACATATCTTAGGGTTGGGTGGATGCTGGGTGATTGGCTGTCCACCTGTCCCCACGAGTCTCTGCTGGTCACAGAATCCTCGTAGTTTTTCAGCCCAAGGGACCCCCCCCCCTTTGAGCTGGTACAGAGGACATTGCAGGATAACAAAGCTTCAAGGGTGACTGAGAAATTTTGAGGACAATCTTTTACCCTACTGAGTCACAAAAGGTCGTTTTTATTTTCATTCAACAGCCCTGCAATAAATTTAATTTCTCAAGCATGCAGCCTTTACCGTGGTATGATTAAAGATAAATAAATGCACTTCTTCAATAGTTTAGTTGAACTCCTACATAATGATCTGGTTGAAAAGTGATGACCTAATGCAGCGACTTCTTTCTTTGTTCTTATTTTGTAAAAAAACCCGAGTGACGGATGACACATGTCTGTAAAAGCACAGATTGGCATAAAAATTCCTTGCACTCCATGTTAATTGCTTCTAAAGGATTCTGCACTTTGGCAGGGATTGTTAACCCTACATAGAAGTTAGCTGTAGAAGTCCACAAATGAATTAAAGCATGCCAGAAAAATTAAAAGGCAATAACTTACCTGTGATGAAAATGTGCAAACCAAGAAGTCACATTCAGACAGCATTTGAATATCAAACACAACTCCATGAAGGGATGAGTCAGAATACCGTGAGTTCAGTCCAGCTGATTTGGAAATTTCTTGATCACTTATAAACTCATAGTTCTTGTACCTACAAGGCATATATTGGAGTCTTTAGTAAAAGGTGGGTATCATATATATTAGATATCTCTGACTCCTTCCCTAATTCAATGCTGTATTGAAGGTCTAGTACGTTTCAGTGTCCTTGACAAGATGCCTAGAATTCCCCAAAAATTACTGGCCAGTCTATTACCAGAAAGATCCCCAAATCACTTTAAATCTGACAAAGTACTCTCACTCCCACCTTTGAAGTCTCACTGACTCCCACCTTCCCCTAACAATGCTCGTTTCAAGCATTTTTTTCCATAGGTATTGACATAGGTGGTCAGTGAAACTCTGGAAACCAAAGGAGGCCTGTGTGTCAGTAGCAAACAAAAAATAATGGCCAAATTGTTTAATTTTCAAAACCACTATATTACCTCATCCTTGGAAACCATTCTTCAGGCTGGTTTCCATATGATCGCAGATGATCGTGGATTGTGGATCACAGATCGCAAAAAGTTCTGGGATCGTCTGTGATCATATGGAAACACACTTCTGCAATCGTCTGCGATCCTGAGATTGTGATTGCAGACAATCACAGAAGATAGAACCATGTTCTATCCTCTGCGATCGTCTGCGAACAATTGTGATCCTGCAATCATATGGAAACCAAAGTTCTGTGATCTGCGATCAAAACCTATCCCATAATACGTTTAACTCCCACAACGCGCATGTACATTTGACATTTCTGCTGACTGAAATGTATGGCAGTTACAGTTGGCTGTGTGATCGTTTGCGATCGTCTGTGATTATATGGAAACAACTTTCTCTGCGATCGTTTGCAATCTGTGATCCATGATCGTTTGCGATCATATGTAAACCAGACTTTAAACATTTTTGGTCATGTGAAGCCAACACAAAAATGAATGCCAACTTGAAAAAAATGAGCTGACACTTTCAAGTTCTTCCCTTCTGTCTTTGATGACATTGGTCGTAATTAATTGTGTTTACTACTCCCATGATGCTGTCCCTTTAAATATTGTATATGTTGGAGGGGGTGGGGAGGGGGTCAAAAATGAAGTGAAGATGAAAAATGAAGGTGAAGATAAAAGGAAGAGGGGAGGATTGTGCAAATCTGAGCTATAGAGGGTATGCAACCAGTCTCCAGAGATTCGAATGACAATGGGATGGCGGCCATGTTGGTGGACAATAACAAAAGAAGCTAAATGAGAAATCTTTGTTCACAGTACACCAAGATGGCAGTGATGACGTAATGTGCATAAGCTCTATTCTATTTATACAAGCCAAGCCCCTATTTTCTAACCACACCCAAAAAAAATAAAATCCCTTTTAGACAGTTGATAGTAAATCTAGTTATAAAAAAATAAAATTAACTACAACAAACTCTCAAACTCTCTCTTTTCCCACGTGTATATTATATACACGTGGGAAAAGAGAGAGTTTGAGACAGTGAAAGTAAACACGACCAAAAAGTTACCATGGGTGATAATATGAAAATGTGTACATGCATTCCTGCCTACAGTTTTGTAAAGTAACCATTTGCAAATAAATTCTAGCTAAGATAGAATGTTGATGTGAATAAACTGACTTGACGAAACAAAACACAAAATTATTGTGGGCCATATTACAAAAACATGTATTCTTGTGCCCAGTTTTCTGACGAAGAAATAAATAATAAATAAGTTTTGGCCAAGATAATCAGTCTTTTAGAGTAAATTAACTGAACTGACAAAAACAGAAACATTGTACGATTCCACAAAGTCATAACTCACTTTGCCTTTGCCTCTGGCAGCAAATCTCCATCATCTGTAGCAAGGTAAACTCGTCTTTGCTCCACAGGTTGAATTCTCTCCAGTTTGTTGTAGTACAAGTCTACCCAATACATGTACTCCTCAATGCTGTGAAAGGCTGCTTCTGTGTTTATTTTATCAGTACGTCTCACTTGTACCCTGAGAAAGATGAAACACAATTAACAGAACTGTTAATATAACACTATATACAGTCTTGACGTAAACTGTAAGTTGTTCAAGACTATCTGACTATTATGTGACAGTTTAAAGACCATAGACCCTATGCAAAAATGGCTGCCTTTAAATTATTCTTTTGTTTGTTCTCAAAATAGGCTCACTAGTTATTAACCTCATTCGGGAGAATTTTGATCTCAAAACAAGATAAGTGAAGCCATTTTTTTGTGACTCCATTGACAATTAAAAAAGTTGGTTCAACAGTTAAATAATTCATATTGTATAAATTATATGCTTTCCGCTCTCCGTAAATTATTTTTGTTTTTTTCATTCGATGCAATGGTAATTAAAATAAAACAATGACAAAAATATGAATTGTTGTAACTTAAATATTATTCCTTCCTTTCTTTTCTTTTCATTTTATTTTCTTTTTCCGCTGGGCCATCTAGATTAGCAATAATTGCTAATCTAGATGGCCCAGCGGGCCAGTCTATTGTAAGATCATTTTTTTACTGAAATAAAGTTGAAGTTAATACTATAATAATACTATTATGATGCTAGCAATAGCAATAAGATACTATATTCTTCTTCTTTTTCTTCCATAAATTATTACCCCACCTTCATCAGTACTGAAGATACTTGTGGGGGTTCATTAAAAGTCCCCAGCTATTGAATTAGGACAGACACCAGGGGTGGTTGCTGCCAGAGATTTGTTATGTCCCTAGAGGTTCTTTATGTCCCACAGAGTCAACTGCAATTTCACAGCAATGATAAAAAATAAAAGGCCTCGATGAGGACACGTGGTTACTGGTTACATGTACAAGGAGAAGGAAAAGAATAGGTAAATGTGACTTACAGTAAAATTGTTCATCATTGTTTCTATGCATCTAACATTTCCAGATGAAGCCAGTACATAGTATAGCAATCACTTGATTAAAAAAACATTTATTTCCAAGTTGTAAAAAGTTATAATAAAAACTCAACTTCTTGTAAAGCAGTGCAAACACACCATTAGATATCACGGGTAGTCCTGTTCGCTGAAGCAGACTCATTCACACATTTGACTTCCTATTCTTGGCCGACAAGTTCGCATGAAACAAATCAGCCTTGAGATATGTTTGAAGCTAAAAAAATACGTAGCATAAAAAATCAAATACAACTGTGATCGGTGCATCAGCAGCGTTGAAGAAAAATCTTGTCTGTAAAGAGAGTGTACATGTATTTTACCATTGTAATCAGCGAATTGCATTCTAGCAAAGAGATTTGTCGTGAACCCTGTGAACCCGTAAACATAATCTTATGACATGATTCCACAGGGAATCAGTGGTGCAAGGAAACAAAACTATTCCTTGCACAATAACCAAATAAATGTGTTTGGCACTTCACAGAACCTTTGAAGAACGATCTTGTCTGCAATGAGAGTATTTTACCGTTTGAATCAGTTCATTGTGCCGAAGAGAACTTAAGATATATTTTTTCCAGCGCTTGCCGAGGCCGCAAATAGATAAAGATTATATTCCCAAGAGACATGTGCTGGCTGTACTGTATGCAAATGATGCATAACATATGACAGCCAACTGTTTATGAGATGACCACCAGTTTGCGTCAGATTATTATGAAACCTCGCATATTTACTACAGTGTAAATGCTGCATGATAAATTGATCTATGGAGGTTGTTGTTTGCTTGTATTCAAAATATGAAAAATTATTTTATTGCATGACAAAAGTTGGACTTACTTACTTACTTACTTATGAGACCGTAACATTGAGGCTACTGGCTAAAGCCAGTAACCACAAAAACTGATGAGAAGGAAATAAAATTCTTTTCTATGGTCACAAGAAAAAAACTATTAATAGTACTTGATTATTTGAGAAGGCTGTTTTGACATAACAGTATTTAAAACCTCCCATAAGCAGACACTCTGGGGGGGGGGGGGGGAGGAGGGGAGGGGAACATAGGTGTCCACTAAAGGGAGAAGTCTGCTTACAGGAGGTTTTAGTACAAGTAGGTTTTAAGCAGAGAAATTGCTGGACCATTGTTTGTTCGTGCCCACTTATGAGACCTGTCCACAAGCAGAGGGTCAACTGTATTTTACTATTTTGATTGCTAGATTTGGCAAGACTGGATGCCATTCTAGAAATGGCTCAAGAGAGTTGTGCTAGTAGGTAGATGTTGGTTCTCTTATGTTCAGCTCACAGTGGTATCGAGAAAGATTACAAGATGTCTTCAGTTTGTAGTCAAAACCTGACATTACTGGTAGTTCATATTAATCCACTGATTGGTGAATAACTCAGGTGTGATATGATGTTGGTGATGGTGACAATGCAACAAATACTGATAACTTAAATGATTCCAGACTTCTTTTTTCTTGACAAGATGAACATGAATAATAAACATGAATAATATGAACTGGAAAAAGGGATCATGAAAAAAGTATCATTAAAATATTAAAATAATGGCAAAATTTATGAATATTTGATCCAAAAACATTGATCTATGATTCTTTGATTTGAGATCTACAGTGTAGGGGATTTAGTGAATTATTGTAAGGAATTTAAAGACACCCTTATCTCTTGTCAAGATAAACTATTCATCTTTTTTATCTCATGCAAACTTTAATTTTGCCATCTTTTTCTTTGCCACCACAATAAATGTACTTTTGATCTTACTGATCCTGGAAGACGCAAGACGGCTGTCATATGCACTGAGTATATGGTCTAGCTCACTACTGGTATTCCAGCTCAGTGATAGAGGATCTAACCTGTTACTAGAAAATCATGGGGTTGATTCCAATAAAAAAACAGCAATAAACTGCCATACTGATAACTCAAACCACCACAAAAGAAGTAGTGACACAAGCAATTTTTTTCATACATATACAGACAGTGAAGTAACTAAGAAAAAATTATACAGACTCATCAGTAAACCCAGTCAGCTCTTTTGGACTGCATGTCTTTGAAATCAGACCAGGACTTTGTGTTCTGATAAGCTTTCTATGAACCACTAAACTTCACTGGCATTCAGCTCTTGGTGACAATCCTACGCCGAACATTTTTTATTAGTTTATTTGCAATGCTAGTGCATAGTGAACATAACTATTTTGAAATACATAAAAGTGAGTCATTTCATGCTTTTCAATACTGGAATAAAGTATTATGAAAGAAGAAGAGAAAAACAATGAAAAAGAACTGAGCGTTTGCCTTGAAAACATCTTTTGAGCTTTAATGTGCATTTTTCCACAGACTATCACTAAACTACACGAAAGGTCACTCAAGTCACGCGTGTGACAGGTGAAGATGACCCACCATCTGTTAAACCCTTCTCTGCAGTGGTGCATGTTGGTCAAGTGTGCTGAGAAAATTGTAACATGAAGAGTAAAAACAGAAGAAAAAGAACAGAGCCAAATCCTAGACTCGTGGCCTTTCAGGCCCAAGTACAGTAATGTCCAAACAAACAGACCTGAATCCTAGACATGGCGCCTCTCAGGCCCGAGTAATAGATCTGTGCTAATATTGTTTACCAAGTTCTAAATATAGAACTGTCACGGCGATAAGCGTGTGCGAGGCAGCACCAACCTTTTTCTAAATTAAATTCGGCAATACTTTTTATGTGGACAGACTCTACTGGACTAAAATCTTCACAACTTTACAAAGATATGTGCAGGAAAATGTGTTTAGGTCTTTCGAAGTGGATTGAATAACCTTGGATCTGGCAGTGAAGGTTTCAGATTACACATTCAAGCTCATAAGTATGCAAAGTTTTTATACTTCCGAGTCACGTAGCTGAATGATCTTTATGATGTAATGCTTTGCACTCTAAACTTCATGGTTGGCTTTAACCAATGAAAACACTGCCACATGCCTTCTATTGAGCATTGGCCAATGAAAACACCGCCATGCAATCGCATTGTGCACTTTGCTGCACAGGAAAAAAAAGACTGAAATCTGACATAATTTATACCTTGGTCCCCTAAGGGCCCGAGTAAAAAGTATCATTAAAATATTAATATAATGGCAAATTTATGAATATTTGATCCAAAAACATTGATCTATGATTCTTTTAATTGAGATCTAGAGGATTTAGCAAATTACTAAATTACTTATGTCATTCCAAGTGCAGGACTGTAAACCGACTATGGCCGCGATGAACGATGATCTTATTAAACTACGTAATTGGTGTTTTAATAATAGGCTACTCCTGAACCCGGACAAGACTAAACTGATTGTATATGGAAGTCGGCAAATGATATCGAAACTTCAGGATTTTCGCCTTACCCTCTTGGGTAAAGATCTTTTACCCGTCGACTCTGTTAAGGACCTGGGTGTTGTGTTTGATCGTAAACTCTCATTCAACGACCACATAATTAAAACAGCATCATCTTGTATGTCTGCCCTAGGGCAAATTAGCCGAGTTAAACATATATTTAAAAAAGACATACTTGTTACAATAATTAATTCTCTCGTGTTTAGTAAGTTATATTACTGCTCGTCCGTCTGGTCGAATACTTCTGCCAGTAATATACGCAAACTACAAGGAGTACAGAATTTCGCTGCTCGCATAGTTTCTGGGACAAGGAAGTTTGATCACGTATCTCCAGCCCTGAAAGAACTGAGATGGATACCAGTTAAGTCCCACCTGTATCTAAGAGACGCCATCTTGACCTTTAAAACTATGACAGGTCAGGTACCAAACTACCTTACTTCAAATTTTATCTCTAGAGGGAATATCAGTGGTCGGATGACCAGATCATCTTCCCAGCTTAATATACCACTTTTTAAAACCAAGTCGGGACAGAGATCTTTTTATTACAGAACTGTAACATTGTGGAATGCGTTAACACCCCATTTTAAATTAAGCGAATCTCTTATTATTTTTAAACGTAAAATGAAAGCCTTCCTTTTAAATCAATTTTTAATGTCATAAATTTGTATGTAAATAGTTTTTAATGCCATAAATTTATATGTAAATAGTTTCTTAATAGTTTATTGATAATCAATTTGTGATCCTTTTTTTTTCTTTGATTACCTGTACTATTAATACTTGTCTCTGAAAAGCCCCCATGGGGAGTTGACAATAAATTTGTATTGTATTGTATTGTATTGTATTGTATTGTAAGGACTCTAAAGACACCCTGAGTTGAGCTGCATAATTAAAAGCATGCAAAGCAAAGTTAGCAAAAGAGGAAAAGTAGATCAATTTCCGATTTTTACCAGCTATGTAAACGCTGAATGTTTGTTTTGCACAGCTGTGTGTTTTTAAAAAAAACTATTTTCCATGCAAATATGTCGAGGAAATTAAAATCGGGTTGCAGGTACAAGACAATCATTTGAATACTCACCCTACAACCGGTTTCTTGAAACCAAGCAAGGCTTTCTTCCTGTTTATTTCTTCTTGAACTTCCGGAGCATAACGAAACAAATATTTAGCAAATTGCCCGATCCACCAAACAAATGGATGACTGTGAATTTGCTCGATTCTTGCAGCTAAATCCTTAGGCACTGCTAAAGGCATATATTTCGGCCGGGGAAAGAGACTGTCGACAATTGGCAGTAGAACGTTCTGTTGCGTTTCGGAGGCAGTTCCACTCCAGCCTGCTAAACTACCTTGATAAGTGGTACAAGTTTCGCTAACCGGCTGAAACATACCTTTCCAACCTTTTGATGAGTATCTCCAGCCACTAGAGTCCACTATAAGAGTTCTTTCGAGGCCATAAGCAACAATGAAACAGTACATTAAGTGGTGTACTTGGCAACCGTAACCACAACCTTTGTTCAGTTGGCACACAAGCTTCTTCGCTGCATTGCAATCTTTGGGATGTTGTAGGCTATGTAATCTTCTCTGAACAAGATCGCTAAGGAATTCGTGCTCTTTGACGAGCCATTCTCTCTGGCCATCAATTGTCTTCATCTTCTCAAAGTTTATAGACAACACATGGTGCATGTCTTCAACAATTCCCATCACTTCGCGAAGTTTCGTTTTCACGTTTTCACTAGCTATCTTGTTAACTTGGCTTATTTCTGAGCTTACAAAATACCATAACTCCTTCAAAATCTTCTCTGCTCTCCGTCTTGTGGTTAAAAACTCTTTGCTTCGCGGCGTTGACCCAACAACAGCTGGTTTTCGTTCAATCTCAGAGTCACGTTTTTCCTTTGACGGAGGTACATTCAGAGGCTTCTGAGAATTGAGCTTTCGCTCCAGCTCCAAATTCTTCTTTCTTAGTTCTCCAACCTCGACTTCCAACTTATTCTTTAAACCCTGAATATCCGCCAATTTTTTTCTAAGCCCATCATTTTGATTCTGCAGTAACTCCATTTGCCTTTCCTTCTGTAAAACAGCAGCCACGTTTCGATTTGAATCTTCCACCACGGACAAAAAGCCCATATAGCCGAGTATAAGGAGCCATATTGATACCAGAACGAAAATATACTTCCACGTTGTCCTGGTCATTTAAAACTTGTGAAATGCCACGTAACAGCAGCCCGGAGTTCCTGATTAACCGTTGATTAAGCTTATATTTATATTCGATTCTACACTGAATTAAACGTGGATAACCCCGAGTGTGACCGTGAAGCTTTTAAAATACTACTGAGAATGTCCTAGGCATAATGTTCAAAAAAACAAAGCAATTCCTAGGACCAAGTTTAGTTATATCCCACATCACCAACTTTTCAAGCAGTCTCGGTTTCCCTTGACCGGCCAATTCAGCGGAACGCGGCCCGGTAGCGGAACATCGAGGCTGGAACATCCAGGCGCTTCAGTGTCGACTGAACACAAGGAACTCTGGGTTGACTTCCGAGCGGACGGAAATCTTCGGAAATCTTCGGGATTAACGACTGCTCGAGTGTGTGAAATCATCAACATAACAAGGACGTTATCTGGATGTAAAAAGGACGTGAACTTATGTTTACAGTGTGAACATTTAGACATAATGAGATATCAGCAACATAACACACGTACAGCACTTTTGCAATTGGGGGAACTCACTTCGAACGCCGTTAGCGTGAGTCAACAATGGGATTCCTGGGGCATGCTCCCCCGGAAAATTTTCAAATTAAAGTAATCTGAAATGGCTGGAAATGCATTTAAAACTAACAAAAAAAGCAACGAAAAAGCGGTGTTTAAAACAAGAATAATCAATTTTCGGTAAAACGTTAAACAAAAAAGTAACTTCGATTTGTTCGTATTGCCGTTAAAGCTCTATATGTTAAGGCGGGGGCTTATTTGATTTCAGGTCTTATTAAACTGGGGAGTGGGGGGGGGGGGTGGGGGTGGGGCTTATTAGAGAGGGGGCTTAATAAAGAGGGGGGGGGCTTATTTTAAATCTTAAACACTCTGTTTTCGTCTTAAAACAGTTTTGTACAAAACTCAAACAACTACAGTGAAATTTTATTATCTGGTAAGAGCAGCCGAACAGTATTACGTGTTTGAGTGCATATTTGGTTGAAGACAAACCAATTAGGCGACATGAAGCTGACTGCGTAAGAGGGAATAGGAGTGACTAATTCAAAATCTCATGTCCCAAAAGGGGAGGGGGCTTATTAGATAGATAGATAGATAGATAGATAGATAGATAGATAGATAGATAGACAGACAGACAGATAGTTTATTAATAACCGCTTTGAAACCAAAAGTTGAATTATACGATTATTTACAAAAAAGATAATATTAATAATTACCTTTTATTATATAACTGCCTCTTTCAGCGGTCAAGATGCATCAATTCTCCTGCTGTGATTGGCTACCCGCGAGGTCAAGATGGAGCCATCTTGACCGCTCGGGATAGCCTGTTCGTCCCGCGTTTTACTGTCGTTTAATAGCGTCCTTTGAGTCATATAATAAATCCTTTATTGACCAAGCTTGCTCGTCTCGGTCCATAAACACGCAAAAAACTTGGCCAATATCCCGCCATCTTGACCTCACCCTTGGCCAATAACCCATATAAAAGGACGGCCAGTGTTGTGTGTATATGAAACAAAAAAAGGAAAGACGCTATATCTATGTACTAAAAAATAAAGTATATCGAAGAGACATAAAACTCTACTATTAAGGCCTTAAGGGCATTCAAGGTAATAACTGTTACGAAATCTGTTCGTCTTGAAGACTGGCCTGAACTTGCAAGGACCGCTCCACGTTTCTCTTATTTCGCGTGTGGCCATTTCCCCTCAATCTTTTCTTCGAGAGGGGGTTTAGTAGAGCTTTTACGGTACTTGCTTTTTACTATTGAAACGTGATTGGCTAACCCCTCCCCCCCCCCCCCCATCCCAACACAGCCTCTCCCCCTGCGCGGTCCCTGTTGATATGTGGCTTGTGTGAACCAGGCTTTAATAAGTACCCACACAGGCCAAAACTGCCTGAGGTGATATTCAGGTGAATTCTCCGCGGAACCGGGATAAACCTAGCCTTTGGGGTATGGGCTAGAGAAGGGAAGCGGAGAGCAGAATCGGCACAAAATAAAGGACCCCTCCACGTTTCTCTTAATTCGCGTGTGGCCATTTTCTTCGGCGTTTGCCCGCCTGCTAAGCAGGGTACTAGAGGCTAAATCCAGTGTCACGTGCCTAGTGGATCAGATGGTCTTGTACCACCTGCCCTGCCAGCAAGCTATGGCATTTTCCACCTGGGGATGTTTTGTATTTTTTGGTTTCAACTTGGGGTGTGTTTTATAAGAAAAACAACACATAAAGCGGTTATAAACACGGTGAAGCAATGCATTTTATGAAATCTGACTTGACGTTTCGTATGTTCCAACAGCCTTTTTCTCTGACTGACTACGAAGATACTCGAATACTCCTGGCTAAGAGCGTCATATAAAACCTAACACGTGGGTGTATTGGTTTATTCTTTCAGTCATTTTTTTTTTAAACTGCCCACTCAAAGCAGCTTCTTTAGCCTGCGAGCAAGCTCTCCGGGGTTAGGGGGTGGAGGAGGAAAGGAGAGAATTTTTCCCTCCTTCCACCCTCACCCACCGAGAGAGCTTGCTCGCAGGCTACTCCTTCTTTGACGGACTGCTTACAGCAGCATTCCCACTCCAAGTGATCGTGACAAACCACACTAAATTACGCTCGGCTGTCACTCGGAACGCTGTCATCGCAATTCGGTTGACATCATTTATCAATCGAATCATCGTCGTGATTGGCTGTCTCTACCGACTTGAAACGGCGTCATTTACTGACACGTGCTCGAATCACGAGGGACGGCTTGATGGCGAAAGGCAAGAGTGAAAATATGAGCGACGAGGAGAAGGAAATCGACATTGAAAGCGAAGAGGTACATTGATTATTACATTGCGATAGACAGAAAGTCGCACAAGCTTTGTTCCTTTTTAATCTGTTTTCCTTTTTGTCTAGGAGGGACTTGAAAATGGCGAAGAAACGCAATTCATGTCCCAGGTTTGTCCTATGTTTTGGTGTCAAATTGCGTGTGCTATCTCCACATGGCCTTGGGTTGAAAACACGTGTTTATGTTTTGAAAAGCTCCAATTTTTTTGGAAATATCCTAGAATAATTTTACTGTGCTTTTAAAATCAGAAAAAAGGATTTCTAGTTTCACTATCTGTCGAATATTCCTGATTTGAAGGGATTTTCCCTTGTTAGCTGGCGTCACGCTATCATAGAACATTGCCCGAGTTGGTTTGCTTGGCCTGAATATTTCATGAGAATATATGTGCTAATCTATCTGCTGAGAAAGTTTTGCGTATCGGACTGATTTTCACTGTAACCGATCTACCTTTTGTTTTATTTAGGCTGATAAGCGAGCACATCACAATGCTCTAGAAAGAAAAAGACGCGACCACATAAAGGACAGCTTTGCCCATCTCAGAGACTCCATACCGTCGCTTCAAGGAGAAAAAGTAAGATTGCGAAATTTGTTTACCTATCGTCGCGAAATATGGTAGTATCTCTTATGACGTCAAACGCTTTCAAAGTCTTTACTTTTGCTTTATTTTTTGGGTGGTTTGAATACAGTTTTGTACAATTAAGTTAAAATATATTCGAACCATTGTGAGCTTATCCAAGCACTAAGAATGCTCAAATCTGTTTCTCTAAAGAGAACTGATCGTCGAAATATTTTGCAGCGTTCAGTGAAACCATTATGGTATTTTCCGTGTTAGTTGCATTTCTTTGAAATTAGTAAACAAAACTTTTGTGGACTGTGACGGGCCTGCCCAGGCAGACAACTATTATCTCTCCAAGCATGATATATTTAAGTGATATTTGCATGGCATGGCTTTCCGGGAAAAGTGGCAATCTTTGCTTTCATTTTCTCTTCGTTTTTACCCATGTGAGCTGGCCCACTGGCAGCTCATATAAGCATAATATATTACATCCTTTTTTCTGTTGGTTATTTTGTGTCCCATTTCAAGGACATAAACTGACTAAGTAACCTGAAGGGAGGTGTGATAGTGGTAGAGGCAGCAGTTCCAATTACGTAGTCACTTATCAGGTTACCCATTACTGTAGTTGAAGAGGCTAAGTTTATATGTTGATGGCCTTGATTACAGTGCAAGGACTCTTGTAGTCTCCTACGCAGCCGTTCTTTGTCTCGTCACGCAACGCTCCTCGCCACTAACGGCTGCTGAAAACCGAACCACATTCCTTTCCCGACTATTAGCCAATCAGGATCAGCCTTCCATTTTCTGGAAAGTGTACCCACCAATTCCTCAGTTCGGGGTGCATCCAATCACAGCCTAGTTTATATCGGTGTCCAGCGTGCACTAACAACGGACTACAGTGGAGTGATAGGAAACGGTTAGCATTTTTGTTTACGCTTTTACTAGGATAGTAGACCTTTACCAGTAATTGCACTTGACTTTGTTCCCGTGTAAGCGAGTTTGGTGTTGAGGTTAATCGGGGACCAAATGAATGTGACAATTTTTTTCGGGACTTGTCATATTTTGATTTGGTAATACACTCAACACGAGATTGTAGGCTGCGTGTCTTTGAATCGGAGATAGGAAGCCAGGAACGTAAGTCATAGGCGCCCTAGTCCCGCTTTTAGGAGTCAATAGGAGAAAAAATACGAGCGCTAGCTTTGCCTTTGCCAAATTGCAGGGATTTAGATGCTTTCGCTCGGTCAGTCACGGAAACGTTTTCGCGGACAGTCTCTCCATCGGGAATATTTCGTATCTCTTCTGTAGCTCGTAGGAATCGCTTTGCTCTTGGAGGTTCCCTTTTACTGAAGACTTCCTCTCTTTCTCGTTGAATTTCTTTTTACGAAGCCCGTTGGAACTTTGTCAACCGCTCTTAGCAAACATTTCTGGGCCAGATTACAGAATACCCGGCCACATCATTTACAGATAGCGTCCACTGCAAATGAACAATTCGCTGCTGTTTGAAAAACACCTCACATCCACAACGATTGAATGATTTGTTGACAATTAGTAAACTTTTGCCTGTATCAGTATTTATCGTGATTTGCATTGCCCACGGCGATGATCACGTATAATTCGTAGGAATTGTTCCATCCGTGACCAGAGTCCGTGACATCGCTGACAGAATGAATAGCACGCTGTTTCCTCTGACGTCATTGTCATTTTTGTGATACCTGATTGGTTAATTCGTTAGACCACAAACACAAAGGGAAAGGAATGTGGTTCGGTTTTCAGCAGCCGTTAGTGGCGAGGAGCGTTGCGTGACGAGACAAAGAACGGCTGCGCAGGAGACTAGGACTCTTGATGCAACAAAATGCATGTTTTATTTGACCAAACATTCTGCAAGGTATCATTTGGAAGAGGGATAAAATGTGTGGTTCCAGAAAATATCCATACCCCCCCCAGGATGGTTCTTCAGTTTATACACCCCATCCCCCCCTGGAATTTCCATTCCAGAGGGTTGGTAGCCCCCACCTCCATCCCCCAGGAATTTCCACTTTTTTCCAACCTCAATTTACAGCTACATGTAGATTTAAATCAGGCGTTACTTCTTTGGATGCAACATTTTACTTTCTTTGTACATCATAATAATAATAATAACAACAACAACAACAACAACAATAATAATAATAATAATAATAATAATTTATTACTTATATAGTGCCATTTACAAATACAAATCAATGGCACGCTTTACAATTTTTAAATCAAATCAACTCTAAATAAATCAAA
>JAEMWC010000061.1:537500-602500 GCA_016490735.1 Pachyseris speciosa
TTAAAATGCACAGACTTGGCTTACTTGACCTCATGCAGCATAATAAAAAGAAACAGGAACACAAAGTCCTGTCAGGCTTTAGTGCCTTTCATACGAATGGTCACACTGTGGGTTTTCATTTTGAACCAGTTTGTATAAACCTTTGTTTCTCCATTTGTTCTTTCTTCTCAGACTGACATAGATGATCTTAAAAGACAAAATGGCATTCTTGACCAACAAGGTATGACGGTTTGCAAAAGTGAAACTTAGAAGATAAACAATAAACATTATTATTGGATATTTTGTTTTTCGACGAGGTCAAAAATTTACTTCTTTTTGTCCACCCTTCAGCTGAAATATAAAATTTGTGAAATTTTTAAAGTCTAATAATGACAGTGCTATTTGGAGAGAAAAGTTGTGGGTGCTATGTCCAAACCCTAGATAGAACAGGAGTACCAAGCTAGGACTGCCCCTTAACAGGTTCCCTATTCCCTTGAATGATTGAGCAAGGTTTAAAGCTACCAGAGAGTGGAGCCTCAGCTAGTTATGTATACGTTTCCATGTGTTAACCTCCCTCCTCGACAGGAGGCCACTGGAAAATTCCCTGGGGTGGTGGTGGGGGGCAGAAGCTAAATTAGTTTGTCTATGGAAGGAAGCATAAAGCTTAATTTGAATTTCCATACATGTGGAAGTACACCATGTAGAGGAGTCGAAACCAAAACTCTTCCATGTCAGGGATATGGATATTTCTGGAGCAGTACTGTCTATTGTATGCCCTGGTCTTGTCAAGTTCTTTCCAATCTAATTCCTTTTCACTCGAGTAGGAGCATAAGATCTGCTGCAATATACCAGACATACCTTTGTTCAAAGGGGTAAGAAGTGTGTTTTTGGGAGAGATTATCAAATGATGGAGTGATGGGTTGAATTTGATGAAAAACAGCCCTGAAATACTGTGCTGAGCTGAGCCTGCGTCTGAGACAGCTTCAAACGGTTAATCTTAAAAATGAAATGGGCTTTTTGATTTTATAATCAAAATTCTTATTATCAGAAGTGGTGTTGGGGGCTGTGGCAATGGAAGGGGGATTGATTTCATTGAGAGTTTGTTATTTATGTGGCAGTTGATGAATACGCTGGTTTAACAGTGGGGCTTCTTTCTTGTGGTTTTTGAGACCCAAGGCTTGTCCTTTATTGTGGACCATTGGCCATGTTCTAAATGAGTGAGGGCCTGGAAATGGGTTTTAAAATTTATCCAGTTTAGAAAAAAATTGTTGACACTGCATGAAAGAGCATCTCAAAAGTTGTCACCTAACCAACTTTGACACTGTTTAGTTAAATTGGAGCTAAAACAAAAGCTTTTGGAAAATGTGAAAATTAGAGACTTTTTATGGTTTGGAGGCACACACTTTCTGAAATAGAGACATTTGTATGATCTAATTGCATGTCAACTGGCAACTTTTTGACCAAACAGTCAAACTTGCCGAAAGTACTTGTTTTTTCATATGAGAAAATCAATTTAGTTCAATGCCATTGATTTTCAATGAAGTTTGGATTTGTTCCCAGGCCCGTACTTGTTTAGAACATGGCCAATTGTCATAATGCAACTCACCAAATGTGAAGAAATTAGATATTGATCATTAGTTGTCATTCTTGTTTCTCATAACAGTTCGTGCTCTGGAAAAAGCGCGGAACTCTGGACAGTTAAGTATTGATGCCACAACTGCACTTCTGACAACAACCAACAACATGCTTAGTTCGTCTCCTCCCAGCGATGGATTGCTAGAGGGTACCCTGAAACAGGATGGTCATCCCAGTTCTCCCTTAAATAACAATGCTGAGATAACTTCAGATGAAGAGTATAGCAATAGAGCAAAGAGAAGAAAGCGTGATCTGTAATGGAGCCTGACTTCTAGCATCTGTATACTAGACATACCTTGTAACTATACTTCGTTTATCACTAGGGTTTTTTTTATCTTATTTAGTTCAAAGTAGGAACAACAAAGTTTAGGATTTTGCAGGCTTATGTTTATGCTGTAATTTCTTTCTATTTGTGCACTGTATATCTTACAGGTCAAATTTGATTTTAGGTTAAATCTCTATATCTATTGTTTCGTGGCCCTCAGTATTCATAGGTAAGGTTAGAAAACAAAGGGAATTGAGATTCAACCTACAGTAGGTTGATTTATTTTAGCCTGGAATTTAAATATTATCTGTAAGATATACTGGATGGCTAGGCAGAGTGAACAGAGCTTTTACCCGCTTTGATGTTACAGTATTTCCCAAAATAAAGATGCATTTCAGAGTCGCGTGACTCTGAACTTCATTTTTATTTTATTGTTAA
Source organism: Pachyseris speciosa (assembly GCA_016490735.1). NCBI lineage: Eukaryota > Metazoa > Cnidaria > Anthozoa > Scleractinia > Pachyseridae > Pachyseris > Pachyseris speciosa. Next base: position 539,818 of record JAEMWC010000061.1, read on the forward strand.
CAAGAAGTAGTTTAAAAAATTAAAATCAATTTATGAAAGTAAGGATTATAAGTGAAATATTGCAGGTGGTAACAATTAAGCAGCCAATAACAAGCAAATTAACAGTTGACAGGTTTTGCAAAATGTAGTTGATTTGTTCTTCGTTTAAGGACCTTGATCTCCTTTAAGTTAAAGGAATTGACTTTCCATTTCCTCAGCTGACTACAGGACGTGTCCTTTCAGTCTTGCATGCTTTGATACATATACATGCCTTTATAAAATTATAGATTTTTATTTTATTTATTTGCAACCTGTAGCTGTTGCAAATGATTATAGTCATCATCATCATCATTTTAGTTGTTAGGGATTTTCAGATTTGAGTATTAGTTAGGAGATTAACTGAGTTGAGTATCCCTTTCCAATTTCAAACCAGTTATATATGTTCCCATCAATATTTCTCCTTCCTTTTCCTATAAACCAAGAGGTATTAAATTAAGGAGAATGAGGGAAAATGATGTTGGGCTGACAAGTGATTCAAGTTATATTAACAGTCCAAATGTGTGGATTAAAAAAGTTGTACTCATATTCAAATCTTAAGGTGCCTGTTGTCTTTGTTAGACAACCACAATAATCTGATTTTCTCACATTGAACAATGATCATACTAAGATGATTCATTTTCCAACAAAATTTATAATCCCCAAAAGTTGCATTTTGCCTTGCATTTTTTCTCAAAGAATATGTCCAGCAGCCAGCGCTTTTCATCAAGTTCTGCCGTTTAAACAAAATTGCTGAAACCAGCTGATAATGTAACAATCACTAGTTGTTCTCCCTTCAACAATTCACTTGAAATCTTTGTGTCATTATGTGCTGCATCTTTTTCCTTGGGGAGGGCACATAGTTGTACTGATGGTCATAATTTTAGAACAGTTTGACAGTGCGACTAGTCACTATGGCATATCATCAGTGGTATGATTTAATTTCTAATTTATTGCTTTTTTGTGTACATTTGTAAAGTTTTTCTGTCGTAGACTAACAGATTAAGGGACAAGCAAGTCAGTCTGTTATTATAACTAAGTAAATAGTTGCAAAATGATTGATTGTAATTACTGGTACTTTTAATAAGTTAAATTATACACTCCTGATTGATATACACATAAGTGCACATAGTGTTATTATATATTTAGTATCAAGTTTACAACTGAATGCAATACATGATGTTTTACAATAAAAGTCCCAAATTTGTATTCTTGGTTTCTTAGTAGAGATATATGGATGTCTCCTCTTATCTTTCTTGGTGACGTGAAAAAAAAATGGAACACTTCTCAGTACATAGAAGCAGATGAGAGCTTGGGGGAGGGTGAAAGGTTAAAAAGTGTTTTAGGTATTTGAACTTCTTTTGGGGTAGAAAAGCTATTCTTTATATACTATGTAAAAAAAACCTCTAAGGTCAAGGGCACCCAATGGCAAGTTTCGGTAGATATCTATTCGCCTTGTGCTTTTGGCGTCGATTTAAGAGTGCACTTGGATTTTCATAACTAAAACGTGGCCTAAAAGATTTGCAATTGGGAAATCGTAGCCCCTGAGGTTTTCGAAAAGGTCGTAATTGCTGTTTTTAGCAGTGAAAAACGTCTGCTAGCATTTTCGGAAAGAAAATAGTTCCCTAGAAAGTTCATGAAAAGTTCATTGCAGCTGGCAGATTTTGTTCCCTAACATTTTCCGGCAATTAAAATTTCAGCTAGGGAATCCAAACAGATGAACTTCTTTTAGCTCATGAACACGTCACTTTAATTAAACAGACTTCAAACACCAAAAGGTACTTTAAAATGCCTTTCTACAGCTTTTGCTTGATTTGGCTCATTGGGTGTCCCTGTAAGGTGGACACCAGTATATAAAGCGCATGGACACTAACACCTGGTCCTGAAAGTGTCTGCCTTAGAGGGAGTTCACTTTATTGTGAAAATGACCTAACTAGAGGCACCCCTTCATTCTAATACACAAGAGGACTTCTTCCCTCCCCTCTCCCACCATTCAATGTTGTTGTATTATGTTTTGTATGCATGCAGGGGGTAGGACTAGGAAAGCAACAGCAAGCGCTAATTCTGTGCAAATAATAGTGTCTCAATAAATTTTGCTTTCGTAGGTTTGTTAATAATGAAAATGAAGGTTTGGTAAAGAGTGATGTAGGAATTTTATTTTTATTTCACTCAGATTTTTCTCCCTCACCCCTCTCCCCATCCTGCCACCGCCCCGTCCCCTCCCATCTTCCTCTGGTTAGTTTCCCATTGTCTCGCTCGCCTCGCCTCGTTTCAACATTGTCTCGTCTCAGTTTCCCTCTGATATGTTTTTGGAAGAAACCTGGAACTAAGATCAAGGGAATAAAATGGCGGACGAGAAGGCGGCAAATGGTGAGCTGTCTGAAGATGAACTAAAGGCTGATGAATACAAATTACAGGCAAACCAATACTTTAAAGGTACTAATGTATAATCTAAAATATATTGCATGCTTTTATGGACCTAAAAAGTTTTTTTAAACATTCGGAGTCACCATGACAAATCATGAGTGGAGAACAGGCATAGAACAGAAAATTTTACCTCTGCTCAATGATTTTAGATCAATTGCTCCTGTCAAACGTGTGCTTGCGCCAAAACAAGTAATTGACACCTAGAATCAACGGAAGCAAAGCTTTAGTCCTTAGTGTTTATTGCAATAAAATGAATACCATGAACTCGCCGCAGTTTTCCAATTACCTTGCCGTCTGCATTTCGAATGATACCTCGAATGTTTCATTCAATGTTCCAATTTCCGAAGTTCAGAGCGCAAAAACGTTCTGCGCAGCTTTCTGCGCATCACCTTTTCACGGGCTCTTGTTGGTCTTTTGAGTGAAATCAAACGCAATACCGGGAGAACGTTCGCACCTTGCGAAGTGTTGTGTTTTTTCTTCCATCATTTTATTTTTTTGCCTGACTAAAGCACATGGGATCGTATACCAACTAGTGTTATGCACCTATCAATGTTAAGCCCCAGGGTGGGGGGAGGGGGGGCTACCCACGGGAAATTGACTGAGAGGGCCTTCCTCTGGGTAGGGATTTTGACATTTGCCGTTGCCCCAGGGTCAGGAATTTGACATGGCCGCCATCTTGGAAATCAGAGAGAAATTGGACTCTGTTAGAAAAAGTTACCCCAGGGGTGGGAAATTAACATTCAGTTGGTGCCTGGGGGTGGGGAATTTGACTCTGCCTTCCATGAAAATGTCAAATTCCCCTGGGTCTGCCCAGACCGACCGAGCGTGTTTAGTGCGCGGTTTAGTGAATACTGGCCACACCATAAATTGATCAAATAATCTTTGCAAAACAAATTCAAAATTCACTCTGGCAAAAACCTAGACACTTTGGCAAACACAGCATACACAGATTAACTCTTTCGCTAACCACAGCTGAGCTCTCGACCTTAGATATTCAGTGGTTTTTTTACATTGCCACAAAATGTGCAAGAGGTTGATCATGACAACAAGACTTTCGTGCATGGTTTGTTTACACGCCATAGGAACTTTAGGGATCTTAACTTGTTTAATGCTTGTTTGTTTGTTTTTTTTACTTGATTAACTTGTGATAAAATCAAACTACAGCACTTAAAATACATTTGAAAGATGAAAATTTTGCTCATCGTGGTTATCATATGTTAAAAGGGATTTGCATGATGGAAAACCTCATTGCAGCCAAATGTTGCCACACGCTGATTACCTGACTGCAAGAACGATAATTAAGTTTTTGCGCAACAATTTAAAAACCCGCTCTGGCAAAAAACAAGATACTTTGGCAAACTCACAAAATGAAGACTGACTCTATCCCTACCCTCAGTTGAACTCTCGACCTTAGATATTCAGCAGTTTGCGTAGATAGCCACATTTTGTTAACCAGCCCATGAAAATAATGTGCTTCCGAAAGCGATCTCTTTTCATGCCACGAAAATGCCGAGAAACGAGGACCTCAAAACAATTTTTATACTTCAAGAAGTGTTGAGAAAATCGAAGGACAAAAAGGGTATGTGTACAGCTAGTTATTTCTCTGGAATAATTATTGCTGTGTACTAGGATGCCTGCAGAGGCCTATCCTGATTTTTGAGATTAGAAGAATTAAACACTGCCATTTTTTCAAATTTCTGGGTCTGGCGCTCACTCGGAGTTCGCGCATGCTTTTTGCGTTTTTCCGCTCTGAATTTCTGAAGCCATTTGAATTCGTTTCCAGCCCCTCAAATGCAATCTAGAAACGCAACATTTTAGTGCATTCTGATACAGTAAGGACTCAAACTCGACATTGAGCGCCATTTGTTGGAATATTTATGGGGAATATTGAATTGGAGTTTTGTTGTTAATGTGTTAAAGGACAAGTCATCCGGATTTCTAAGTCAGGCGTGAGAAATTGTCTTCAATGAATGAGATCAATATATTTGTTGGTCCGCAGGCATGAGACTCGCGCATAATGCGTGTGAGTTGGCAGGTATACATTCCAATGGCCTGTTGACCCTATGTTTCCACTCAAGCAAAGAGGACTTGGAGTGTGATATGTCCAGTTACTTCAACCAGGTTTTTCTGTAATCATTAGCCAGCCAGAGGTGCCGTTACTTTCTACCATTTTACGATGAAAATGGCTTAAAAACTGGGTTGAAATCATGTTAATTGTGGGAAATACTAATGGGGAGCAGGGATGAAACAGTATGTGGTGACAGCACTCACCTCCCACCAATCTGGCCTGAGTTCGATTCCCAGACTCGACATCATATATATGGGTTGAGTTTGTTGTTGGTTCTCTTCTCTATTCTGAGAGGTTTTTCTCCGGTTACTCCGGTTTTCCCCTCTCCTCAAAAACCAATACTTCTAAATTCCAGTTTGATCCGGAATGTTCTGATGTTTAATACATGAGCCGCTGGCTTTGGAGATTGGGCAACCACTCCTCACGTTATCAACTGAAGATTAAATAAATTGATTTGATTTGATTTGATTTGATTGCATTTCCTTGTTTTGTTTAATGGTTTTCAGAGGGGAAGTATGATGATGCCCTCAGTCTTTACACGCAAGCAATTGAGTTGAATCCTAAGGTCCCCGCGTACTATGGGAACAGAAGTTTCTGTTATATTAAGACTGAATACTATGGCTATGCTCTTGAAGATGCCAATAAAGCTATTGAATTGGATAAGAAATACATCAAGGTATGTTGGATATTATGAGAAATAAGGTTGACCCCTTAACCCCAATAAAATTATTAAAATAATTCTCCTTATAAGTTTTTATTCTTTTCTCACACCACCAATTGGAAGTAAATGTTTAAACATCAAGGTAATTCATCTGTGGTGGCATCTGCAGTAACTTGAACATGCATTGCTATAATTCCAAAGAGAAATAAGATTTCCATCATTATCAGAGCTTCAAAGGATAAGAGGTGGTTGGAATTTTTACATGTACAATAGTTCAAGTACGTTTTCATTGTTTGATCTTACTCTTTTGCATTTAAGGCATATTACAGACGAGCATCAGCCTACATGGCTCTTGGAAAATTTAAACTCAGCCTCAAGGATTATGAAATCGTAGGTACATCTCCTTGACTGTAGAGTGAAGAGTCATCTCCACTTGATCCTTATGTATTTTCATGTTTTTAATAGGAAAGGTCAATATTCCCCCTCCCCCCCCCCAACCCTACGTCCCCTCTATGGAAGGCTTATTTTAGTTGGACCCCAGTTGGCCATGTTCTAAACGAGTGAGGGCCTGGGAATGAGTTATTATTGATTGGAAAAAAGTTGTTGACACTGCATGAAAGAGCATCTCAAAAATGGTTACCTTACCAACTTTGATGCTGTTCAGTTGAATTGGAGCTGAAACAAAAGCTTTTGAAAATTGTGAAAATTAGAGACTTTGTATGGTTTGGATAGTACTTTCCGAAATAGAGACGTTTGTATGGGATTTTTTAAAGATCTAAATGCATGTCAACCGGCAACTTTTTGACCAAACATGGTCAAACTTGCTGAAAGTACTTTTTTTGAGACACCCTTTCATATGAGAATCAATTTAGTTTAATGCCATTGATTTTCAATGAAGTTTGGATTTGTTCCCAGGCCTTTACTCGTTTAGAACATGGCCAGTTTAGCTTCATAATTATGCTTCTTCTTTAAAGCTTTAAAGGTCATCCACTCTCCATCCCACTTCTTAGAATTTTCAGCAAAGGTCAGCAAGTGCCAATCATGATGAGCAGGGTTCACCATTTTACATATGTGATGTGGAAAACTTTTAAGTCTACATGGACATGAACGTAGAGTGGCAATACCATCAAGAAGTGGGATAAACAAAAAATACTAATGCTGGAGAATTTTCTATTAAAGCTACACACAGTAATTAGCTACCCGCTGTTGTGGTGAAAACGTAAAGCTTGTGGGATGTGGCTGGAGTGACAAGGATACTTCACAAATTAATGTGATCTGTTGTGGTTACCCTGCCTAAGGGAAAGCTAATAAAATAAATAAATAAATAAATAAATAAATAAATAAATAATATACCTGATCCAGGATAATATACAGTTTTTTTAAATGAAAAATTGACTGTCAGTGACTGAATGTCACACACACTTAGATTAGCAAAATAATGTCAACCAATGAAAGACAAAAATTAATAGTGCAGTGAGTTTCTGTGATTTCTGTTAAGCTGCAGTTCATTTTTAGTAATATTATACGAAATGTATTTTCTCCACAGGTTACAAAATTCAGACCCAAAGACAAAGATGCAAGTACTAAGTACCAAGAATGTAAGAAAATTGTCCAACGACAAGCATTTGAGAAGGCAATCGCTGTGGATGACAAAAAATCTGTTGCTGACTCTGTAGACTTGAACTCCATGGGTCAGTGATTAACAACTTACTCGCTTTAGTATACTTAAGAATACAAGACAACACCATACACAATCTTTGGCAGTAAATGGGACTAAGGTTATTGGGTGCTCCCTAGTGCAAGTAAGGGTGGCAGCAGCACACCCTATAAATGAATGTGGAGGGGTGGCAGCCAAACACCCCGCAAGTGACAAATGAGGGTGGCAGCAACACACCCTGAACAATGATGACAATGAAGTAAGGGTGGCAGCGACACACCCTGAACAATAACATGCAATGGATAGGGTTCGTGCTACTCCTTGAAGTCCTTGAAAAGCCCTGGAATTTAATTTTAAATTTCAAGGGCACTTGAAAAGCCCTTGAAAAGAAGAATTTCTGCTGAAAGTGCTTGAAAATTAAAAAAACTCCTTGAATTTTTGTTTGGATGGGAAATAATATAGGATTATACCAAAGTCAGTAAATTTATGTTCCATTTTATATCTGTATCAACATTTTTAAAGTTGCTATCAACCAATGAAAACATTTCAAAACATAGTGTAAGACATTTAGTAAACTTGCTTTGAACACTCCTTGAAAACTCAGTTTTTGGTGCTTGAAGACTCTATGAATACCCCTTGAATTTTATGTACACAAACCAGCAGGAACTATGAGTAAGGTTAAGGGTGAGTAAGGGTGGTAGCGACACAACCTGCAACATGCAGCTAAAAGTAACAAGTGCTAAGGATGAGCCCACAAGTGTAGTGCAAGCCACACCTGGGGTGGTAATGGTGGTGTAAGGGACCCCACCCAACCTGCTATGTCACTGCAATGCAAAGTGGCAGGTGTGCACCCAAACCTGTAGTCCAGCTTTATTGAAAAAAACAAAACAAAACAAAAAAAACAAACAAACAAAAAAAACAAAAAAACACGGGTAGGGTGAGGTGGGAAAAGCTACAGATAAATTGTACTGAAATGTCAGCTTACAAACACAGTGCACCGTGTGATTTGATAGTCGCTTGTTAAGCAGATATACAGTTGGCAGGAGCATGCATGATAACACAATGCGCTTACATAGCTAACTCTATTTTACAAGTAAAATGTACATTTATTATGCACGATATGTGCTATAGAAGTAATTAGGCATTTTTATCGTAAGTTTTTGATAATTTAATTAATAATCAATAAAATAATATTGTTGCTATCATGCCCTTGCCATGTCTGTTTGGGAGATTTTCATTTTAATACTGTCTAACACTTCATTTATAAAGTAAACACAACTAATTGTAATAACAGCTTGTGCATTGAAGTGTGTAGTGCACAAAATAAAGAAGAAAATACAAAAGAAGATAAGATGTGCCACTCTTTTACCCCAAGATTTGCAACGGATTATAATTACCATCATCAGTGTAACAGTGCAGTCAAATGCAGTTCATCAAAAAAGTTGTTTAGTGTACAGTGATTTGTAATACATTTGCAATCCATTTGGAAATTGTTTAGCTGTGAGGTTACTACATGTATGCAAATAGTCTGAGGGTTTCTGAGGGTTTTTTCTTTAATACGATCAGTTTTACATGTAAGCTGTTCTATACTAGTCACTGCTGACCCAAAGAGAAGAAAGAACGGTTATTATCTCTGTCTCATTTGGGAGTTTGATACTTGGCACATCCTGTTGATTTTGTGTTCACCACTTAACTCCCAAGATTAATGCTGCTCTCTGATGACTGCATCATGCTCAAGGAAAGTCATGCAGACAGATACGGAGCACACATATTTAACCAGAAATTTAAGCTGTCCTGGGCCCAGTTGTTGAAAGCAGAATTAAGTTCATTCCGGGTTAGAGTGAACTTTGAATCCAGTTTAGTTTAATACTGTTCAATAAAAGCATTTCCAAAAGATTTTCACCGTTAAGTAATGACTGGAATTTAACTTTACTTTTAAGTGTAAACTATGATTTACAAAACCTTTTCAACAAGTGAGATGAAAACTTAAGTTACATGTAACTCCTAATCCTGGGTTAACTTTAATTGGCTTTTGGACAACCCGGCCCTGAATACTCTGGTACAAACCGGAGTTAACATTGTCATGATTAGACATACACGTTTTCAATACTATGGCAGATTTTAAGCGGAAGACACCTGTTGGTTCATTTCATCAGAACATGTGTTAGTTAACATTTCTAACATGGACTGAACTGTAATAAACTATAATTATTTTTCATTAGCAAAAGGGCACCTCAAACTTTGGTAGCATACATAATCGACATATCTACTAGGCTATTTACATGTACTTTAATTAGCTTCTTGGATATTTTTCAGTTGTTGAAGATGACTATGATGGTCCAAGACTCAGTGAAGATGGAATCACAAGAGAGTTTGTAGAAGAATTAATTGAAAGATTTAGAGATCAAAAGAAGATACATAAAAAATATGCATACAAGGTTAACAGTTACAATGCTTTGGTATTTGACAAGTATTAAATATATGCTCAGTAATGCAAGCTTAAGAAATAACGAGATACTGTCAATGGTAAGGAAAAACTAAAGGAAAAAGAATGATATGACAGGAAATCAAAGTGAATTTTGTCTTGGATGCCAGGTGTTGGAGTGATATTTCATTTCTCAGGAATGTTTGATTTCCTGGTGGTTGTCTTGACCCTTAAGCTGCATGTACAGTGTATTGCTTCTTGAAATTTGCTTTTTAGTCTTAATTTTTGCACGAATGCCAAGTTAGTGGAATTTAATTTCCATGTCCAGTGTTTAACCTGATGCTGTGATCATTATAATCAAGATGTGCCTGTATCTGCAGACTTTGTAAGAATACTGGTAACTAGAAAATTCTGTAAACAAAAAAAGTGAAAGTAATCTCTAAAGGTTTTCGTTTTTCTTTTTCCTTTTGTTTTGTTGTTATGTTTTGTCTTTTCTTTTTTATCAATAAAAGATTATTGACAGTTACTTAACTTAACTGAAAAAACTAACATTGATTTTGGTCTTTTTTTCAGATTTTACTTGAGGTGAAAAAAATATTTGAGAAGCAGTCTTCAATGATTGAAATTTCAATTCCAGAGGTGAGCATTTCAATGTGATAATTAATAAATTACAAAGATAATACTAATAATGAATTGAATCAGTAAGTAGTTACAAAAGATCACCTTACTGGGTACTCCTCGCATTCTGAACAGGGCTGTATCACTGTAATAAAGCTACCCTAGTCCTGTGGTGTCTTGGAACTGAACACTAACACTAACAATAACAATACATGTAGTTCCTTCAGACTGCATAGGTTACGCTGTGTGCCCTATGTTGTTCTATTTTAGCATCCATACATTTATCAACTGCTCATAACGATAACGATAATTAATAGCTCTTTGCACTATTACTAAAAATAGATTTTGACAGATGAAACCCCCCGCCTGACTCAGACAAACATTGAGATTATAGAAGGGAATGTATGAGCGAGGAGGGCCGTAGCGAAACAAAAAAGTGAAAAACTTTGTTAAATCTCGGAGTAAGTATTCAAGAAGGAAGATTCACGGTTACTAACAAGCACTGCTGTTGGGGTGAATGCAAAACTGACTCAGATATCCTTGCAAATGTCCAAAATCTATCCAAGAGGGCCTGCATACAGGCTCTTCTTTTGACCACACGCAATTCGAAACCAAAATCGATACCTCACGCCAGTTGAAAGCAAAATCGTGCCAAAAAGTGTCACTGAATTGCCCAAATGAAGAGTCTGTATGCAGGCTAGAAGCATCGGGAATGAAAGTCTTCAAACTGTTTCCAAAACCAACGCCCGCAAAACAGCAAAGTGCAAATGCTGGCTAGTGGCTTGTTCACGGGAGTTCTTTATGGAGAAAAACATTAACCCATTGACTACTGCAGGTTTTTACATTTTCGGAGTGATTTTCCACCTATAAACGATGAATAGCAATTCGTGACTCTTTATTTGAACTACCAGGGAAAAGTGGTGCTGTCCTAAGGCACTGGAGGCTCAAGGTTCTGAAAACGTCATTTTGACGTAGCTATTTTTTATCCGTGAAGCGACAACAATGGCCCAAGTTCGGTTTGCTTGCGATTTCTGCTAAATTTACAGCCATTTTTCATCTTTAGCGGCTGCCTGATGAGCATCATTAAGCGTGACGGTAGCTAAGAGTCCACTTTCTCAAAGAATCGAGCAAGGTGATGTACTTTGTTGTTGAATTTGGCTTGTTACTCGACGAACTGGGAATTTGGCCGGTCGAACACTTAGTACCTTTGGGACTCGACTATTGATGAATTTCTCGACCTACCGCCACATATTTTGGAATTTCTGTGTACTGAAGATGACCACGAGCAGGAAATTTTGGCGGTAGGTCGGAGTGGCTATGTGAAAGAATTGGGGGAAGGAACGGGCGCTGTCAAAAATTCTCGTTAGTTCCCAGCATGCAATGCGCTCAAGATGTTGAAAATGTCGGGAAGGCCCGAATGCACTGGAACAAAAGGCTGTATCTACGCTCGGGAGAAGAATATGAACAAAAAAAGTCATTTCTAAGCTAGAAAAAGGACTGAATTTCGTTATAATGGTTGAATTTTGGTTTTTCGAGATGATTTCCCTAAAAAACGTGAAGGCAAAAAGGGGCATTTTTGTTGTTTCTCTTTGACGTTAAAAACGGCCAGTCTCTTTCTTGTCCAAACTCAAAAGGCCATATTTGGTAAAAATCGCTACGTTTCTTGCATTTATTGGATATCCAAATTTAAAGGGCATTCCATTTCGTGCTCACAACTAACAGTTAAGGCAATATTCGTGCGATTGAGAGAGTTGCAATGTTTTGAAGCATGGGAGTTTTTTACGGCCGGTTTTGGCTGGCACGGGTGCCAATGGGTTAATAGGAACACCTATATTTGTGGTCTCAAATGGCCCGGAGAAAAGGATCCATTGGCCGAATTTCCTGATTCATTGAAGGCGAATCGTACTCATCTACCACAAACAAATTGAGCATGTGCTCCCAAAGAAAGGCTCCAAAATCAAGAGCGCAGAAAGGATGAGGAAGCCAAAGCTATTTGACAGAAGCTGCTGAGAAATTATTCAATGACTGTTTACAACCTGACGATCACAAGCCATTAGATTTTACATTGAAGGTCGACTGATGTCAGTGACAACAGCAGATCAACAGTGTATGGTTGTATGAGAACTCTACAGGAAAGCTTCAGATCAAGGCTCTCAAACTTTCTATTCAAATTCCAGTTATCCGCAAAGGTCAAGATTATGATTTTGAAGAATAAGGACTTCAGATTCCCAAACTAATAAGAACTCTGTCTCACGAGAACATCATGCAAGATCCAGGTCTTATAAATCACTTCATCACCTTGCACCTCTGCAGTTTAAGGTTTTGCATAATTTCCTTCATGATGTTTGTCCTTTAGAGAGTATCAACTATTGCACCAGCAAAGATTGCCCTGCAACATGCAAGAACAGGCCCAAAAAGTGATTTTCTTTCCACTGAGGATTAATAGACTACCCCCTTTAATACTATTTGGCATTTTGTTATGACAAAAACCTAATTAAAAATGTATTCCCATCTCATGTTTGTCAGGCCAGCAAAAGTAATAATAAACTTGGCAGTCTATAACACATGTCAGAAGGTAAAGCAGGCCAGCCCGTCGATGGAACAAACGGAGGCGAAGTCAAGTTGCTATTTTCTTTCAACTCTGAATTTTCTTTGAGAACTTTTGTGGCAAACTATTTACATTATCTACCATTATATCGACCATTAATGCTCGGGTCAAGCTTGTGGTGATCTCCACTCTTTATGGAATCGCTCACACGTTCCACAAGCTGGTCGCATTTTCTGCTTAATTTCAAGCCCCTGCAGATTAACCCACCATTTTAGCTGGTGGACATTGTATTTATAGGTTCTCTTTCAAATTTAGAGTCAGGGACGCCGCAATCTTTGGCGAGAACTGTAAAATATTGCAGCGAATTGTCCGCCATCCACGTATTTCTCCCTCCAACTCTTACAGAATTGGACTTTGTTTGTCTGATTCACGGAGTGGGTCAAACATTTTGTGACGTCATTAAGGTGCAAAGCGCTATTGCCAATTTTGCTCATTTAAATATGGTAGGATGTCTGCTTTTGAGCAAGAGGCTGGTTGAGACTACTCTAATGCTAAACTCATGCTAACCCTTCTAGTTGCCTGAGCACTCTCAATGCAGTGATCCTTTGTGGAGGTGTGCGGTTATCTATGGTAGAAGATTTTTCTCCCCTATTCATTGGGATTACTATGATAATAATGGTGTTTGTAGCAGGTGGTAAATTAAAGTTAATTTTTTGTTCATAAGATGTTAATTGAATGCAAGAAATGTATATAAGCCATATTGTCACTGTTTTTGTTTCTAATCAATAATTTTTTCTTAGAATGGAAAGTTCACTGTTTGTGGTGACATACATGGACAGTTCTATGATCTTTTAAACATCTTCGGTCTTAATGGAAATCCTTCTCCTGAAAATCCATATGTATCCTTTATTCACATTACCATAATTACTTTTTGTTGCTGTGGAAACTCATGGTACTTGTAAAACTATAGAAGCTAGTATAAAAAGAAAAAGATGTGTTTATTCTGTGTAACATCATCTGCTTCAACTGCCTCCACTATAAAGTCTGTCTGCTGAGAGCTGAAGGATTCATTTCTGGGCCCAATGTCACTGCAAAGTGAGGCCTCATTGCGCCGCATGGTTCATAAGGTCCCTACTACTTCTCTCCTCCTTTCCATGTCCAGTGCAGTTTTTGAAACTTCAATCCAAGTGAGTCCAGCCACCCCCTAGTCTTCCCTTAAGTTCTATTTCTGCTGTTCTTCTTTATGTCATTCGCAATGCACCATGTCTGTATCAACCCTCCAGGGTTGAATATAGGGTTTCATTGATGATGTCCTTTCCAGGGTTCATCTTGTGCTATCCGCACTGCTTTTCCTGGTTCTAAGATAGCTGGGGCACCCAACAAGGTCAAATTTGTGTTTGTTTGTTTGTTTGTTTGTGATGTTTTTGTTAGCAAGAAGAATATGATATGTTTGGATTCCTTGGCTACAATTTTAATTGCCTGAAAAATTTTGGGAACAAAATCCTCCTTTGAGAAAATGCTAGCTGAAATGAACCTTCCATGAACCTTCTAGGGAACTATTTTCTTTCCGGAAAATGCTAGCTGACATTTTTTTCTGCCAAAAACAGCAATTACAACCTTTCCGAAAACCTCAGGGACTATGATTTTCCCATTGCAAATCTTTTACACCATTTTCAGTTACGAAAATCTGAGTGCACTCTTTAATCGATGCCAAAAGCCTAAGGTGAACTACCCTTCACCAAACAGATATCTTTACCAAAACTTGGCGTTGGGTTCCCCTGAGATGGTGCAAATGCTCCATGTTAAGTGCCTCCTTAAGTGCCTAGAGAGTTTTTGAAAGTGGATGAGCACTTCTTATCACTGAGGTTCTTTCTTAGTAAGCCTTTGTTAGCTTCAAGATGCTAATTTGTCAGAAAGATGCTTAATTTATTTTTACAAATGTTACATGTTCCTTAATAAGCTCTAGCTATTTAATGGTGATTTTGTAGATAGAGGATCATTTTCATGTGAAGTCATTTTCACACTTTTCAGTTTTAAACTTTTGTATCCAGATCACTTTTTTATGTCCAGAGGTGAGGAGGTTTTACATCCACAAGAAATGAAGTATTGACTTTCTAAAAAACAAACTATTTACAAAACGCCTTCTTCAGCCATGGCCACCCAGAAACATTTTCCACAAATTAGCCAATGAGAATCTTATGTTGAAACCATGGATTTTCACAAAATTAAATATAGGTATGATGAGTTTGCCTGCTTTCAAAGCACAACAAAATTCAAAGCATCAAAATTGCAGGTATTCTATTGTTTCATCATTTGAATACTATAATTCACTAATATGGAAAAAATATTTCTCGGGTGGCCTTGGTCGGAGTAGTTGCGCAGTAACCAAGACTGATACTTAGATAGATTGTCAAATAATTGAATTATTTGCTTCAAAACTGTTAATCAACTGATCACTTTTTATATGTTGTTAGGTAATCATGAGAGTGTCTACATGAATCAAATGTATGGATTTGAAGGAGAAGTCAAATCAAAATATCCTTTATATACTGGTGTAAAATGTGGAAAACAGGCCATTTTAATAACTTTTGAGTTAGGGAACTTAACCCCAAAAATGCCAGCAGCTGGTTTTTCTTTTGCTCTGGCATAAAGAGGAGACTGGTGAATTTTTTTTTTTCAACAGTAAAACAAACTTTTAATATGCTTATGTATAATGCACTGTTTCAAGTAATTGATAAAAGTGCATAAAAAATCATGTCAAAATTTACAAAAGAAGTTATGCTGTATGGTTTTGGGTGAAATGAGTTAAAAAAAATAATGCTGAAAGAAATAACTTGAAGTGCATGTAAATTTTTTATGTGTTAATTGGACATGAGCACCTAAACTTAGCATATTTTAGCAGTTCTTGGTTAGCAGATCGACAATTATTTGACATGTTTGTCTAGCTTAATAGATTTGTTTGGAAACAAAACTGAATGTATCTGTAAGCGCAGGGCTGATAATGCTATTATAAAAGTTTATGCTGTTGAAGAAGTTGCATGTAACAACACCAGAAAACATCTTGATAATGCTATAATTCTTAACCTTGCATCACATATACTGCAGACATGGCTGATCTTTTTACCGAGGTCTACAACTGGTTGCCGCTCTGCCATCTTATAAACAAAAGAGCACTGGTATGTAAGGTCCGTCAACTATACCCCACCCCCACCACACTTATGAAAACAGTAAAGGCTCAAAAAGAATGTGAAAACCATCTATTAAAGGAGCTATGTCCTAGTCTTTGGATTTTGAAAAGTTTAGCCTCAAGTTTTCAAAAAGGTCATTTCTAATCTGTTACAATCTTCTCCATCCTTCACCATCCTTTCCATATTTACATTTATTCTTGTTTTGCAGGTGCTTATCTTCCCTGATGTATTGTTATTTCACTGTTTCCCAATTTTAAGTGCAGTTTTTGTCTCTAATAATGACCCAAAATATTGTGACCGAGCTCCTTTACTGTTCCCATTGTGAGTTTTTCTCAAAAGAAATACCGGTACCTCTTACTAACTGAGTTTGAGGTCCGTACTGTAAGTTATGGACCAAGTTTTTCCCTGTTGATTTATGGCCCAGGCACGAAGTGTGTGGGCCATGAATTAATGGGAAAAAATGAGGATCCATAACTTACAGTACGGACTGAGAAAACGAGGTTAGTAAGATATTTATTATATCTCTGAGGTTAATTTGGTGTGCAGGAAAGAAAGCTAGTTGAAGTCAAGCAGGCCGTACTGTAGAATACGGCCCGCAAAATTGACCAATCACAGCATGTGTACTAAGTGAGAGATATAATAATGCACATATAATGAACATTGTTATTCAACACTGTGACAATGTCCAAATATGGTGCTGGGCACTCAATATTTGTTTTGGGTACTCAACAGATATCCTGCGATATACGTAATTTGGTTTGCCACAGAGAAAAATGGCACCTTTTGCAATTTTTGCAATAAACGCAGAATATTTTGCTAATAATGTCATTAATGTGTTGAGTAATAAAATAATTACAGTGTATCCTGCTTGATCTTGTGAAATGCTGCCCGATTTTAAGGCACTGTTACACTGTGCAATGTTTCGTGCAACTTCTCTTGCAATGCTATTGTAAAACAAGTTGCACGAAACATTGCACCAAGCGTAACAGCGCCTTAACACCTACTCTGCCTATGGCCTTGTTGGCTAAGTATCAGCGGATATTCAAAGGATAATTATTGTTATGTATTTATCAAAAGAGTGCAAATAGTCTTGCTCCAAGGTGCCATAGGAACGCTAAGTTTTAACAACAGGGAAGTTTAACATTCATTTCGCAGGTCATGCATGGTGGATTGTTTCAAAGAGATGATGTGAAGTTAGATGAATTAAGAACAATTGACAGAAATAGACAGCCTGGTGATGAAGGTACATACGATTTATTTATGATCAACCTATAACCACTACTACATGTACATCCACTACTGGAAAGTACTGCTCAGTATCTTTCACTCGAATTGTCACACTTGAGGATCTTATCCACAGACTCAAAAGTTAGAACCACCTCGAACAGCATAATAAACAGCACCACAGGAAAGTACTGCTCAGTAGCTTTCACCTGAATGGTCATACGTTAGGATTTCATCCACAGACTCAAAGGTTAGAACCACCTCGAACAGCATAATAAACAGCACCACAGGAAAGTACTGCTCAGTAGCTTTCACCTGAATGGTCATACGTTAGGATTTCATCCACAGACTCAAAGGTTAGAACCACCTTGTACAGCATAATAAACAGCACCACAGGAAAGTACTGCTCAATAGCTTTCATTTGAATGGTCATACGTTAGGATTTCATCCACAGACTCAAAGGTTAGAACCACCTTGTACAGCATAATAAACAGCACCACAGGAAAGTACTGCTCAGTAGCTTTCATTCAAACGTCGTCCATTAGGATTTCTTCCACAGACTCAAAACTTGGAACCATCTTCTACAGCATCACAGACAGCACCACAGGAAAGTACTTCTTAACCAATTCTCAAACTCGATAGTGTGTTTATATGTATGTTTTTCTGGTTTAACCTCTATTCTATTATGGTTACTCTCCAGATAATGCCTTGGTATAGATATAATAGAGTGTCATTTTCCTCTCTGTTTTCTTTTCTTTTCTTTTCTTTTTTTTTTTCTGCAGGCTTGATGTGTGAATTATTGTGGTCAGACCCACAACCGCAAGTATGGCTTCTTCTTAGTCGCTTTATCCTTGTTACTACTTCAGTCTCTGTTATTTGCCGATTTCTGTTGTAGAAAGGTTTCCCCTCCTGTTTTTGAGGTGGCAAATATTCACATTTATTATTTTTTTTGTAGCCTGGTCGCTCACCAAGTAAACGAGGAGTGGGTGTTCAATTTGGCCCGGACGTCACTGAAGAATTCTGTGCAATCAACAATCTTGGTGAGTTCTGTATTTTTGTTAGCGCAAGGTTTATTAACGATAGTCCATTCTGTGATTATAGTAGCACGTTAAGCAATTTTAGATATTAATTTACTCTTTTCGTTTCAGAGTACATTATCAGAAGCCACGAAGTCAAACCAGAAGGATATGAAGTGGTGCATGATGGGAAATGTATCACCGTCTTCTCTGCGCCAAATTACTGGTTGGTTTCGAGAACGGATATATGAAAATCAAATAATTGAACTGCGCATTAAAGAATGAAGTTCAAATGTATGATATTCTTATATTCATTCTCACATATTCAGTCGGTAGAGCACTGCACTGGTATCACAGAGGTCGTGGGTTCGATTCCCGCACAAGCCTGAAATTTTTGAGGACGGTCACCCACATCTTCATATTTCTTTTCAGCTCAAATGTACTAGGGGCACCACATATTATCTTTTTCATTTCGAGGTTGCTATGCAAACTTTTGAGGAGATGCCGGGGACAGGGAGCGCTGAAATCTTTTGTCTTTCGTTTATGTGTGCTTTAAAATTATATAAAATCTTAAAAGAAACCCTTCATCTAATCTCTTTATTTAATTTAAAAGCAAATTTTTGCTCTGCCGTCTGGCGATTTTTTGCCTTCCCGAAACGATGCAATTTTTTTAATAATTGTTGGTCCAGGCAAACAGGAGACCTTTGTTATGAAAGATAATCCGATAGAATGCAACACTCCATTGAAAATACAATTGATCGAAGTCTGGAATAATTTATACTCAATATAGATTAAAGTGGAAAGGCTGGAAAGTAATGACAGTGCTTTTTTTTCTCTCTCCTTGCAGTGATCAGATGGGGAACAAGGGTGCGTTCATTACCATGGGTGCAGATGTACAACCCAACTTCACAACCTACGAAGCAGTGGTAAGTCCGCTTTTGTTTGTCTTAAGATCGTCTGTTAAGGGGGTAACTTCGGTTTTGGAAATCAGGCCCAGTTTACAGTTTGAAAACTGTTAACAACGGCAGTACACATTGCCACGTTGTTACCTCTGTAACAAGTGAGTTGAGCAAGAATCACTACTACAATTCATCCATGTATGTTGACAAAGAACAACTTCTGTGTTTTTGTTGGTAAAAGAGAACCCATGATAAACACAAGGATCGCCTTACAGGCACTTTGAGGCAAGTATAAGGGCTGAACAGTACAGCTATATTACAGTCCATTTTTTCTTCTTTTTCACGTTAATATAACACTGGATGCTTTCTTTTTGTGCGCTTTTAGCGTACGACGATATCACGTGATAATGGTTATCCAATGAAATTACGTCTAGTCGGTGATTTTTGACTTATTTGCCACAAAGAATGCGAACTTTATTTCGCGAAGTCTGTTGCGTTGGTTATGGTATTGCCCTCAGAAAGGTCCAAGACGTCGTCTTTGTTAAGAGTCGTGTTGTTTTCTTACCCAGCCTCATCCTGATGTGAAGCCTATGGCTTACGCTAACTCCTTCATGTCCATGTTTGGATTCATGTAACACGCATCATGGAGTCCACCTTGCAGATGCTCTTTCGGATGGCGTCATTGGGTTGCCTTGACTGCCAAATGTCGGTTACTTCATTTCGTCCAAAGTGACTGAGGTAGACACGGCGACGTTCCACTTTACGCATGCATGTCTTTGGATTCTCTTCTCTGTCCCATAAAGAATAGATTGCCCGTCGCCTACGGCAAACATCATGTTAATTTATTGGGACTGGAAAAAACCAGCATTAATATAAACCACGTGACTTCTGTAAGACGTTGTCTTCCTGGCGACAATTCCATACTTTCTTGAGAAATTAACCTTATTTGTCAGGCACTCAATTGCCCCTGGGGAATCTTTTATATTTCTTACTAGTTTTCCTCACAAATTTTGTAGGGCATAATTCTTGAAATTTTTACTCAGACACATTTCGTGAACCAACGTTCTTTCGAGACTCTCGTTGGCAAGATGAACCTGCAAAATCTCCTCACAGTCTTTTCATAAATCTATTAGTGCTAATTGCGAGAATGTTTTGGAGCGTCAGAACATTTCATCATGCTGGTAGTTTCGCTTGTTCTCTTGTCCTGTTCGTACGATTTAACAGTAATATTGTGTCGAGAAATTGGACGCTGGTCAGTATTGAGGCGCAATGGTTGATAAAGAACTCATTTCCTTTGGATCGTTCTCTACAATAATTTTATAGCTCACTATCTCAAACCACATCAGAGCTGTGCTCTAGCAGCGCCCGGTGGCCCCTGGTGACTTACCTTTGCCTTTGGGCAACAAGGAAATCTTAGTTTTGGCACAAAATTAATATGCTGGGCACCCTGAATTTCAAACTGAGGTTCAGAGTTTTGGGCTCCCATTCTCCCATTCTTAGGGCACAGCCTTGCACTTACTGTCTGAAATTACGAAGGACACTGTTACCAAAAAAATTACGAGTGGTTATGTTGAACTCTCCTTTATTATTTGGAACATACAATCCGAAAACGTTACTTTTGTCTTTTCTACTTTTTACATTGCCTGTTATATATAATTATGTTATCCAGATTGTTTCTTTCAAACTCGTTTCGAAACATTGCTATCACTGGACTGCGAGTAGTCTCTAATTTCGTCGATGGATTGTGAAGCGGGAGAAGGACGCGCGCGCGAAATTGCGAGGAGAAGCAACGTGAAGGGAGCGCCTAATTTTCGGCGCTCGCGTCGCGTCTTCTCGCAATTCGGTGCGCGTGCATGTCTCTCACCCTCCTCAAAATCCATCGCCGAAAATAGAGACTACTCGCAGTCTTTTCTACCACGCGAGAGTGTGAAAAAGTGAAAAGAAATGAATCGTAATTCGTTGTGGGTAACTCAACCTGTATGAAACATTTTTTTTAATAAAGGTCATAACTGTATTTATGAGATGGTTTCTTCGTGTGCTGAAATCTTGGAACTGATGATCTCTACCTAATCATGATCCATGTGCATGATCCAAAACTCTCATCCAACAACTCTTATCAAAGCAGGATCACACTTTAATCTATGGAATCTTAGTCAGCACCTTTTGAGTTTGAAAGCCGAATCAATTCCAGAGACCCTAAGCTTCCCCACCCCTCCCCCCTCACACACACTTCACTCCAATCCACCCTCGCAAGTTGCGATTCGTCCATATGTAGGCGTGATTAGTGCGTTTCCCATGCAAACATTTACTTACCCTTTTCCCGTTCTCAATGTATGTTAGTTCTTTGTCAGACACTCGTGTAAGCATACTTATGAACAGACGCATTCCTTCACGGAAACCCTTGTCGGTGCTATTTTCAAGGGCAGGGGTTTCAATAAAATCTGAAGTAGGCAGCGAGTTGGAGTAGAGTAGGCGACGGTATTAAAGAAAAAATAAAGAATCGTTCTTTAATTACTTCAATTTAGGGAAAAAGTAGCCGACGTCTCTGATTGAAGTAGCCGACGCTTTTCGTCGGACGTCGGTGCTTATTGAAACCACTGCAAGGGGATTGCTGAATAGGATCGTTACGGTATTAAAGCTTATTCTCTGATTGCCAATTCAAATGCAGGACAACATGCACCATTCAGCTCGAGCCATGGAAGCAAATGGTTCCCTATTTTCTCTTCATGGACAGGAAACTTTTTTGCAGCTGCAGACAATAGAATAACCGCTTTCGCCATGACTTGTCTTATATGTAAACATGTGCTTTATGTCCTTTGTTCCAGGAGATTCTAGAAATTCTTTTGGAACAAAGGCGCACAACCTTGTACACATATACTCAATTACTTGAATTTCAGTTAAATTTTAGTGTGGTGCATCTGATTAAACAGTGTATGTGGCAACTCTAATTATCGAGTTTTAATTAATGATAGGTTTTAATCAAGCGCTGGAAAACGAGCAGTGAGTGTCGTAAAGGCGGAAAAACTGGCCATGCAAAAGGTGCAAGCACGGGGTGTCAAAAAGGCGGAAAAACTGGCCACGCAACAGACCCAAGTGACAGACCCTTCGCGCATACTGATTAAGCAAATGACTGGAGAGGAATCACTTCAAAAGTTAGAAATTATTTTTTGGTTAACAAGATAGAGCCTATCCTTGCTGCTGCTGCTTGCTTTTTATAATGTCATATTGATTTCTTTGAGCAATTTCTGAACAAAAAAACGCGACGTTTTTTTAAGAATTCCTGAGCTGGTATGATTTGCAGGGCTTAATTGGTCTTTTATTCGCTTTTGAGAGCAATTATCGCACTTGAGTACGTGTGGTTCTTTTTGGCTCTTGAGTTTTTCACTGGTGGAAATTTGGTAGGGGTTCATGAAGACAAAATTCAAACGCGTCTGCCGGAATCCACTTCATTTCCGTTCTGTCGGGGGAAGCTTAGTTGAAAGTGTCCTCGTATTTAACTTTTGCATAGATTTAATAAAACTTGTCGTCATTCCACCATTATTGGTTTGTGCATCTTATGAAGTTATTTTAGAGCTGTTAACACATTTGCGACCCTATCATTCACAAGGTTAATCCTTCCATCGGTACTTTTTTATTTTGATCACACTATTGCTGTTGTGATGTCCATCATTTAACCCTCCCGCCAAGAAAAGAACTCGTATTTACGTAAGAGAGGATTATGCACATGTAATCGGCTTCCCCGAGGGTTAACCAGGGGTATTGTAAAATCGGTCAAACAAACTTGAGGAATTTCCCTGGGGGGCTGGGGAATCTTGCAAGATAAAGTCCCCTGGGTGAGGTGTCTCTCAGCATAAAATCCCCTCGACATCCTGCCCAAACTTGTGAATTCCCCTCCCCTTATACTTTGATCGTAAAACAATGTCGAAATTTTCTCCTCCCCTCGGACAAAGAATCCCATCCATTTCCTCGTATTCCCCCACATATTCCCCCTGGTTGGCTCGGGGATCGACCCCACGGGGAAGCCGATGACATGTGCATTAAACAAAGTCCCCCCCCCCCCCCCCCCAGAAAAAAAATGTTAAAAATGCCGCTTTCATTCGCTGAACCAAGCTGTGGGTTAATTTTCTTTATTTGGCGAGGAAAATAAATAAAGACAGGGGAAAAGATGCAGATAAGGTACTAGATTAATTTACTATAGCACGTCATCTCTTGTTTGGAGTTTTTGTCATTTTATTTTACAGTTCGCGACAGTTGAAATAGTTTTATTTTTCTCCAAGGCTTGTAATGTCTGGGCGAAATACCTCTAAGTGTTTGTGTGAAGTTAAAGTAATTTTCTTCCTCTGGAATATAATTTGCTATTTTTAGTCTTTGCTCTCGAAATGATTTGGAAATAATTACATTCAGAATTTTGACAGTGTTGACGTCACACTTCTACCCTAATATTACGAAAAATGGACAGTTGTCTCACGTGCAATGCACTCATGTAAACAGAGTCCCCAAGCCAACCAATAAGCTTTAAGTTAGTGTATACTGTTTAGAAAAATATAATAAACGAGTCTCTCTGTCTTCCGTTCAAAAGTAAACTATTGGGGTATCATAAACAAAAGCTTTCGCACCCGATCATTAAGGCCATAACTCGTAACCGAGCGCAGAGATAAGCTTCCTAACCAAGGCCAGTTTGAGCCATATAAATTAGATTATCCTAATAGCTTTAGCTTTTTCATGCCCAGTCAAGCAGTTATCAAGAACGTTATGGACCGAAGAGTGAAATTCCCGCACGACTTGGTCTTCCATGACATGGTGAAAGAAGGCGATCCGTCAGAAATGTGCCAGTTTTTGAAACGACCCAGCGTGGATCCAGAAACGTTGGTGAACACCGAGGGTGGCCAAAGTAACCCCGCTTTCCACCAGCTTGTCAAGGACGGCAACTTAAAATGCGTTCGAATGCTTGTTACGCTAGGGGCAGATGTCAATATGCAAGATGAACAAGGCTGCACTTCGCTTCATCACAGTGTAAGAGCGGGCAACGTGGCCGTTACCAAGTTTTTGCTTCGCAGCGGAGCTAACCCCGACATCAGTAACGAGGATGGTGAATTCCCTGTCGATTTAACGGACGATTTCGATTTGATCGAGATGCTGGTTAAGTATTCTCCCGAGGAGAGAAGAAAGAGCCTAGCTGTGAAAAAATGACAAGCGCAAAGGAAAGAATTGATTTCTCAAATTGTTACTTGCAGTACGGTTGTGTTCCTTTCCAGTGTAAGCTGGGTTTTCGAATGAATCTATAAGCTAAACTGTTCATTTGAAGAATTAGGCGTGTGGGATCAGTATCGAAGGAGAGGCTTGGTTGAAAGGAAACTTTACCGTGAAAGGATTTCCAGAACTGCTTTTACTGTGTAAAACTTTTGCGAGGCAAAGGCCACGAGACGAATTAACAACAAAGAATGTTAGCGAATGTTTGTCTTGCTAAAGCGAACAACGACTGGAGTTATAAATACGGGAAGACGCCTTAAAATTTTCCTCTTCTTCGAACTGACCAACAGCCAACTTTATTTTCATTCGGAAACGAACAGCTGGTAAAGAAACAATCAAGAAATAGTTCGCGTTATGAATGTGTTACTTTACAGCAATTGTATGCATAATATTGCGAAAATTCGTGTCGACAAACACATGTAAAATAAGTATTCAATTGTAGTGTACAAAGTGTGCGATAAGTTCTTGGTCAAAATATTTATTACATTTTCAAGCCAAGATCTCAATTTAGCTTTCCAATGATGGCATTTTGGTATAGTGTAGATGTTGTTTCGAAAATGAGCTTTGCTTTTCGATTGTGCAAGCGTATATTAAACAAACTAATAAAAATAAACCATGTGAAAAAGTGACACCCACTAAGGAACGGAATATGTAAAAGACTCTTGAAAGTGTTTTTTGTGTCACGATTATTACTTCCGAAGTAAGCCATTAAACTTATCCAAACTTTCCTGTTGTGCCCCCGCGATATTAACTTATTGAAATGGCGAACTTCCTTCGCTGTCAGGTTTAAAACGTTTGCGACAGAAATCTCAGGATGAACTTGGGTGCTGGTTAGTAGGTTTTAAAAAGTTGTTTTAAGGCCCCTATTTAAAGCCATTCGCACGATTACGGTACGTCAAATCTCAGTTGTAATGTAAAGCCGTCTCACAGCGCGATTTAGCAGATGAAATGCTACTAACGTAGAAACCTCCGTTGACGGTTAAAGTTATCTCTGACGACAATTTGTGTAAACAATTTTCATTTTCTTCTTCAACTCTTTGGCCCAGGAAATTATTTCGTGTTTAGGATGATGTTGGTCCGAAAGGGAACACATGTGGCTTGAGGACATTTCGGTTTGTTAAAGCACTGCTATTCAAAGGAACAAAGGAAAACTTTTAGTCGTTTTGTAGATGTGGTATTATTATTTTCAAGGCAGGCCAGCGAAATTCAAGTGAAATCGTTCAAATTAATGCTGTTGAAGAGTGTTGTGATTTGTTTGTGAGGATAATGTTTTCAGGGCTTACACCAACTTAAAAGAAACGAAAACCACTTCAACAATAACGGATACTTTTGCTTAAGTACGCACAATAGAAGTCATGAAGACAGTTGTTGACCACTTCTAACTGTGTTTATGTTTCAGCCATTGATATGAAACTTTTTTTGACATCTTTCATCAAATTATTTATTCCGTTAATTTAGATTTACGAACATTTCATTTCGTAAGCAATATCGTAAAAAAGGTTTGTAAACCGCCATTGAATTCAGTAACGACTTCAAGGGACAATGCAATAATCCATTCCTTAATCCCTTTGTTGTTGATCATCTCTCGTTGTCAAAAACTCTCCGGTCGGTAAGGACTTTTGAATGACGTAAGGAAGTCATTTAATTACGAGTGTGACATCAGACGCCATTCATAGGTTTGTTTCGCTGTTTTGGATTAAATTTTTTCCCTTTTATAAAGACTTTAAAATGACGAATGCAAAATTGAAAGGGCAAACGTTTAATTTTATTTGCAAAATCTTCACAAACAAACAGCACTAACGAAACTGCTAAAATTAATACAAAAAACACTATTATCAAAAGTACTGTCAATGCACCAACTGCTACCTTAAACTTAAGTCTTCATTCACGGGGTGCTTTCCTATAGCAAGATACTGAATGGGATCACCTTTGAACAATGCTTAGGTTATTGTTTTTCTAGACAGCATACCAACCGAAAGAGACAAGGCTATCCGTTTACAATGCCGTGCAGTTTGAACAGGGAAAAGTAGTGCCTCGGAAACCCGGTAAATTCCAGATGAAAATGCTTCTAAAGTCTTACAAACAGTTGTGCGCCAACCGTCATATCATGAAACAGTTTCCCTGCCTAATGGTTTACACCCCAGTCAGTTCTTGAACCAGATTGTAACAATCCCTTACTTTGGGAAAGACTGGCACCGAGTGGCCGCGCAAGCGATTGTGGTATTGTTTGGAGGGGAAGCGTATTCCGACTAAAAAATCGCTTCCACTCAAACAATCCCACAATCCCTCACGTCACACTCTCGACCCCAGTCTTTTCCGTGGCACTTACACTAAACGCTACTTGTCAGTTTTATAGCCAGTTGCTTACTGTCCAAATGTCCATCAGTTGTGCATTAGCCGTAAATTGCACTGTGTACTTAAAAGGAGTACATAATAAAGAGCAATACTAAAAAAAGGGGGGGGTGGACGCAAAAGGAGAATCTTGCATCTTGTTACTACTCGTTTTCGTTTGAACAAAAGGAGGCGTTTGCTCGACTCAACAGAAGACGACAAACCACGGAAAAATTCTAACAAACTAAAATGGGGGGAGACAGGTTACCGCTATCTATCGAATTTATTTATCTAGCCCTCTCACAGACCGCTGTGGCTTAAATTGGGAAGTCTGGTTAGCAAGTGTATCCACAACTGACAATGTTGACATATCGGTGCACCCAGCAACAATGAGAACGCCAGAAAGACCAGTAACAACGCAGATACCAGTAGCATGCTCTTCTCACCACCCTGCAACGCCATCTACGATTGCAAAACAAAAACGGCGCTTCCTCACTCGTTCGGTTGCCTCTGTTGAAAGAAAACAAAAAAACTTTGCCTTTTACTAAATTAAACTAGATCATGCATTATCATGATACTTGAAGCATAAATGAATTACGTAGTGCGACAATGAGTATTTATAATAATAAACGATTTATTAGTAGTACTTAAACAAGGTGGCTCTTCGCCTACTAATTACAAATCTCAAATCAAATCAAATGTTGGTTTTTGAGAGGAGGGGAAAACCGGAGCACCCGGGGAAAAACCTCTCGGAGCAGAGTAGAGTACCAACAAACTCAGCCCACATATGACACCGAGTCCGGGAATCGAACCCGGGACACATTGGTGGAAGGCGAGTGCTCTCACCACTACGCCAACCCTGCTCCCCAATGGAATTGCTGTCATGTTAACTGTAAAGTCACTCACTGGTACCGGACGCTGTAAGAATGTTTGATCTTTGACTTCTTATAAACCGCTTGCGTACGCTTAAACAGCGAGGACGGCAACGGGAACAAGAATGCCACAAGGTTCAATGAGCAAAAACAATCGCTCTGCACGTGTTTTCTGCAGTTTGATACATTTCGTTGCCGTCCTCGGCAAAACGACAAAGTAAAATGACCAGAGCGCATGGCAGCAAATGTTTCTTTCTTTCTCCTTATGTCCTCGCCGTTCATAGTAATTTAGTCCCAGAAAAGTTAGCATTTTCCAAGTTGAAGTGCACCTGACCCCAAAATATTTTTTCCGCAAAATGGAAATATGCACGTATTCCAAAAAACATTTAAAAGTTAAGCTTTATTTCCAATTTTATATTTTTTTATGTGCTTCAAAACTTGCGATAAACTAAACATCATTTGGTACACGACCGAGTCAGAGGGGCGAGGTCTATTCTCGATTTGACGTCACTAACTGCTTTGTATGCATGTTTACAAAGACTTAACCGCGATGCAAATCAGTTTGTGACGTCTGCTGGGGAATAGACCCATGCCCTTTACTAGCTCGGTCGTGTGACAGGTGATGGATGGATTTCGTAACTTTTACAGCCTATAAAAGGTCAAGATTTGGTTAAAGAAAAAGGCGCAATGCGTTTCGAAAAAGTGAAGTTATATTTTGAAATGACGCATTCGTTTTTGCTGCCGTCGCTGTCGTCATTTATTAGAGAGTTTTAAAAACGAGGAAACAAAATGCAAGCGAAAAACTTGTTTATTTTCACATTTCTGAAAAAATAGTTGCAGTGATGACGCAATCTGTGCATCTGTCCTCTAATAGATCATAGCTAAGAACGAATCACAACGCGCGAACTATTCACCTTATTATATAATTACTCGTAGATTCCGAACAGAAACAACATTTGGAATTTAATAGAAAGGCGTGTTGGGTGGACGTGAACCCATTCCTGTCATTTCCAACTTTTTGTTTTCTCAAAAACTAACGCCAAAAGTTTACCAACCAGACACTTAAATTTGGCTGGAAAATCTCATTGCCAGATTCAGGAAATTAATCTGACTACCACCAGTATTATAGGTTGCACAATACCTCCTTTCTCGATTTTTGTCGCAGTCAAAGAGTCCTGCGTCTTTTTCACAAGGTAAATCGGGTAGTCAGCACAGAACTGTTGCAAATCATCGCTGAGAAAGGACCGGTCATTCAATTCCTCTTTTGTACTCCATGCGCTGTCAGTGCGTCTATCCTCTGTGATATTTTTCTGATGATCAAATCAGCGCATAATAAGTTTAAACAGGTTTGCTAGTTTATCTGTTTGTTCTTTCCAACTGCGAGATACTGGATGGGGCCTGTGTAATCGCAGATTTAACCATTTCTACCTAACAAAAAAAGAAAAGGGCCTTAAAGGGCCTCAAACGCCATGTTGTACCTCCGTTATTAATACTTTATTTTAAATTATTGTCTTTAACACGGTTTACTGGCCTTTTTAACTATTAGTTATTTCGGGAAGTCAGTACCAAGTTTGTTTTATGTAAGTTATATTGTAATTTAGTTTCTTGTGGGTACAATAAAGTCTTCTTGTCTTGGTGGGTTTGCATGCTACTAGGACGACTTATTTGGTTTTGGACTGCTTCGCGCAAAGTAATAAAAAGCCACAAGGGAGAACTGGTTTGAATATCGTAGCAGTACCACTTAAATGCCTCCTTGGGAAAGTCTCCAGTAGACCATTAAAACTTTCTAGGGAAGCAGATGGGCTTAAGTTCCCTTCAATATATGGGACAAAATTTTGGGCTTTTCGTAATAAACTCGCAAAAACCAATGGAGTTACTCTGACCATTTACAATACATGTAAACACCGCGAAGGACCAATCACAATTCGAAGTAAAGAGATGTAGCCGGCGACAAGCGCGGCAAAATGTATGCGAGCAAGTTTGGCTGGGAAAGAGTCGCGAGTTTTCAGTGCTCTTCAAACACAGCGACACCGAGGGAAACGAGCGATACTTCTCTCGACACTGGACTGCAATCCTTTTATCTTCTGTCTTTAAGTTTGTAGCGATGTAATGATTTGTAGTTATACTCTTGCTAATCTGATGTGTTTTCACTCTGAATTATGAAGGAAAAGTAAAACCCTGTTGAAAAAGGAAATAGGAGTAAACGGATTCTTACCTGTTCGTGTGTCTCAAGATCTTTTATCAGTTTCTCTGGATTTGACATCTCCTTATCTAGAGGCAACAGGTAACAAGCCTTGCTTTCCGGGAACCGCAGCAAGGTTAAATTCTGAGCAAGGTAATAAAAAATAATTAGGACATTTTGCCTGTGATTGTATGCTATTGGTTGTTAGTATAAATCTACTAGCGTTCTATCACGAATGCAGTTCTCTGATTGGCTACGCTACTCGCTATCTATTCTGTGATAGACAGTGAGTAGCGGTTGTCGACAAAATGGCGGCCGCTTTTTGGCGTTTTCGACGTGCAGCGAAAAGGATTTAGATAATTTACTTGTTAAGTTTTGAACGACTAGTAGATTTATACTAAAACAATTAGATTATTCGCTCTCGGTTTCTATGCGTGATAGCTGATTCGGGCTGCGCCCTCATCAGCTATCACGTGATAGAAATCTCGAGCTCATAATCTAATTATTACATAGCAGAGCTGCGCGCGCTCGAAACTACGCATGGTGTGTAAAAAATATGGCAATCTTTCATTGCCAAGGCTTCGCTAACTATACATATCTGCTCAGGGTGATGATCTTAGGAAAATAGGGGGTGGGGAGAGAGGGGTATTCAAGGTAAGTTACTTTAAGAGAAGTCTTTGGTGATTAGTAAACAGGAATATTGAAATTGATTAAAGAAGTACTGTTTCAGGGACTTAACAACTTTATACGTAGAACGTTGCTTTCAAGCCGTGCAATTTTTCAGAAATAGAGGCGACAAAAGCTAGCACTACACGTTTCGAAACCATAGTCAGGGGCACCAAACAAGCCAAATCAACCAAAAGCTGTAGAAAGGCATTTTTAAGCACTTTTATGGTGTTTGAAGTCTGTTTAAAGTGATGTTTTCGTTAGCTAGAAGAATTGATCTTTTCGGATTCCTTAGCTGAAATTTTTGATTGGCCGAAAATGTTAGGGAGCAAAGTCTTCCTTTGAGAAAATGCAAGCTGAAATGAACTTTCCATGAACTTTCTAGGCAACTACTTCCTTTCCGAAAATGCTAGCTGACGTTTCTGATTGCCAAACATAGCAAGTACGACCTTTCCAAAGACCTCACGGGCTATGATTCCCTCATTGCGAATCTTTTAGAAGACGTTTCAGGTACGAAAATCCGAGAGCACTATTCATTAGCTGAAAGAACGCCGAAAGCCTAAGGCGAACTACACTCCACCCAACAGATATTTATCGAAACTTGTCGTTGGGTGCCCCTACATAGTGGCGTGGATGGTACTAAGCAAGTTTTGTATTATTTAGGGTTAACTTACTTGCTTGAAATCGTGCAGAACATCAGAGCGGTCCACCCCAGGATGAGCTGGAACTTCAAACGACTCCGTTTGCCTCTCTGAGTTGACTTCGATTTTCTCGTCGTATTCTTCTCCGGACTCACTGATGTGAACATTGAAGTCCACAACCTGCAATATGCATAAGGTGATGTTTATTAGTAAATGATAGACAGTTGGACTTACGGCAGTTCTTTGGAATTCAGGCTCTAAGCCTGCGTTTAAGCCCCGCAGAGTTGGCCATCAGTCAAGTTCGAGAATCGGTGTGAGGATTTCCCTTGAACCAAAAAAGGGAAGAACACACAAAGGAGTGACAAAGTGAAGTATTGGAAGTCAAAGCGCCATCGGCCGGCAATTGAGAAGATCCACTCTTTACAGGTTACAGGAGGGTTTCGATGCTAAGAAAGTGCGAGCAGCCTCCCTCCGACACCAAAGTCAAGCCACAGGAACCCCAGCAAGAGACAAATCATTAATAAGTGAATTTTATTAAGAGAGGGTGGCACAAAAAAGAGGAGTGACTGCATTAGAAATAGAAAGTCGAAGGTATATGTGGCAACTAAACGAAAGGGAACGTCCTACCTTGTTTGTCGAAGAATCCTTGCCATAAGTGGAACTTGACAACGCAAGCAACAACAAGAGGCAGGACATTTGGAGCACAGATGCACAAGGTTTCTGCAAGAAAGGTTAAAGTTTCTATTATGGGAGCTGTTTTCATTCATACAAACACAGCGACTTTTTTTGCACACGCTGCAGGATTATGTCTCGACAGGAGCCTAAATTCCAAGAAGTATCGTCTGAATAAAGTTAGTTGAGGATGATAATGTTGTTATGGGGCTTTGTGGAAAGGATAAACGGCCTCTTTATATGAAAGTTCAACTATCAGTATCTACTTACCTTACACATAGCGGACAGACTAGAGAGGTGCGCTTGTTTGCTAGTCCGTTGTCTTCAAATCTTCTTCCTTTCTTCTGCTTCCACTGCTTACTGCGGTTACAACGAATGTTCCCCTGTTTTATATGTTATCCCTGGACTGTAACTCACGCATGTCAGGTGCTGCTTACATTCCTCCTCGTACAAATCTAACCGTTTAAGCGCTAATTTCGTCCGCTTCAGCATAAAAACATCCGTAAACCCTGAAACACGTTTGTCTGACAGTTGAACTGTAGCCACTTAGCTTACACATGGCGGCCAAACTAGATTAAAGTGTTTCCTAGTCCGTTGTTAGTCTTTTCTAATCTTTTTTCCTTCACTTGCTTCAAATTCCTGCAGTTAAAACGAATGTTCCACTGTTTCATGTTACCCCTGGAATGTAACTCAAGTAGTGCTTCTCTTCCTCCTCTTAGATGTCTAACCGTTTAAGCGCTAATCTCGTCCGCCTCAGCATTTAACACAGTGTATCAAAACATCCGCAAGCTCTGAAACAGGTTTGATGACCAAACATTTTATCGTTTGGCCACCTTATTTTGTCATGTTTGATCGTGTTTGGTCGTTTTTTAACTCCATCAAACGGTCGATCAAACTGTTTAAAACTTGTTTTGCGCGCATGCGTACTGCGCTATCCCATTCGCTTGAATCCCAAAATACCGCGTTTTGTTTTACACGGCTGTTTTAGCCACTCTTGAAAATGGCGAGCGAGAAAGGTTTTTTTTCGTCGTGGTTTAAGTTGTAGTTAAAAAAACTCCTAAAACGCCAAACGAAAGCAAGGAGATGGAATAATGAAGAAACGGATAATCGATCTCTTGTAACACCATGCATACTAGTGGGACATATGTTTCAAGGACTACCACATGGCTCACAACTCCTTGCGTCTTAATATTTGATCTTTGTGTAATCAAACATGTTTTAACGGTTTGGCCAAGGCGTGGTCAAACATCAACGTGTTTGGCCACCAAACAATCTTTGATAATGTTTGGTCACCAAACATTTCCCGTTTGGCGGGCATGACATGTTAAAATGAGTAAGGATACCTAATGAATGAAAGAAGGATTTAAAATACTTTCAGAATCTACTCTCTTTTTTTGCTATCATGTTGATTATTAATGATGAAATCAGTGATTGTTGCGTGGAATGAGTGATAAGATAATGTTTCCACGCTTCGAAAAAATTTACACTTACTGAGCTTATCAAGAACATTGAAGAAACAGTAATATGGTTCACGCATCAGTGAATATTTTTTAATTAAAACACAAAACGGAATATTGATTATTTTAGGTTTTTATGCAATGACTCTCATGCATGAGTACCATATTTTAAACTAATGAATGTCACTTTAAAATGTCACTTTTTATTTATGGTGAAATGAATGTTGCGTGCAATAGGTGAAAATATGGGGACATAACATTTTCAGGTATCTGAAAATATTTCACTAACTGAGCTTAACAAGAACTTTGAAGAAACATAGTTATATCGTTAACGCGTCAGTGAATATGTTTTTAAGTAAACCACAAAACGAAATGTCAATTATGTTATGTCTCATGCAATTATTCTCACGCACGAGTACCATTTTAACAACCAATCAAAATGTCACTTTAAAATGCAGTTGTGAAGTTATTCAGTGAAACACTTATTCATTTGTGAAGCTCCTTTGTCAAAATGCCGTTGTCACTAAAAGAGCTCGAGCAACGCTATTAAGCGTGTGAGAATGGTATGAATGCCTTATTTTATCTGTTTTATTTCATGATGTCCATATGCAAATGATTTGATACCGTTATCTGATATATATCTCTCATAAGCGAAACAACTCAGCGAGACTTTGTTTATTTCATAACTTCCATATTTGTTATTAAATAATGCGTCTTTATAATATACATGTTCGATGTTGATCTTTATAACAGCTCTCTTTATTCCTCTAGCTGTTTTTCCACCTTAATTATTAACTTCAATGTAGGAATGATCTCTGATCTTAAACCTACAAATTCTGTAATCGGAATTCCTTCCTTATTTGAAAATATTTCACTAACTGAGCTTAACAAGAACTTTGAAGAAACATAGTTATATCGTTAACGCGTCAGTGAATATGTTTTTAAGTAACCACAAAACGAAATGTCAATTATGTTATGTCTCATGCAATTATTCTCACGCACGAGTACCATTTTAACAACCAATCAAAATGTCACTTTAAAATGCAGTTGTGAAGTTATTCAGTGAAACACTTATTCATTTGTGAAGCTCCTTTGTCAAAATGCCGTTGTCACTAAAAGAGCTCGAGCAACGCTATTAAGCGTGTGAGAATGGTATGAATGCCTTATTTTATCTGTTTTATTTCATGATGTCCATATGCAAATGATTTGATACCGTTATCTGATATATATCTCTCATAAGCGAAACAACTCAGCGAGACTTTGTTTATTTCATAACTTCCATATTTGTTATTAAATAATGCGTCTTTATAATATACATGTTCGATGTTGATCTTTATAACAGCTCTCTTTATTCCTTTAGCTGTTTTTCCACCTTAATTATTAACTTCAATGTAGGAATGATCTCTGATCTTAAACCTACAAATTCTGTAATCGGAAAATTCCTTCCTTATTTGTTGAATAGAACATGATGATTCTTTATTATATTCACTGAAATCAAATTTATCTTTATCATTCTGAAATCCTTGTAAACTTCTTTCGCCTTGTATTTGTTTTTAATATGCTTACAATGGTTAGATAGCAGACTATCATTTACTTTAATTTTGTCAGGTCCCACTGGGTAATCATTATGGAATTCATCTAATGCTTTTGGATCTTCCAATTCAACCTCTTATATCGGTTCCTTTTTACTGTCATCATTACTTTTGGCTAATTCATCTTTATTATTTGCCTTTCCATATCTTTTCAGTGACTTGAAGATATCTATCAACAATTTGTTCTAATTTTATGTTAGTCCTCCTGACCATGACGTTCCAAGATAAACCGGGGCTGGTGGAATGGTGACGGGGATCTAGGTCAGAATATTTTAACGCGATTTTATGGAATTTTCAAAGACATCAGCAAGAAATAATACACCAAATTTAAGATATAAATCATGATAATCACTCATATTTTTAGATTAAATTTATCCCTAACATTTTTTGCACGCTGGTGGTCTTGATGTGTAATATTTTATCAATCATAATGTGATAGAAGCAATCCTTAGTTGGCAATGTTTTTCTTTAATTCGATTGAATTAGTCCATATAGTCTCAAAGTTTTCATGCCGAAATTCTTCGGATGTATATTTGAATGCTTTACAGGGTAAACTACTTAGTAATTTTCCAAACTTGTACTCATAAACTGGAAACTATCAATGCTCGAATACTTAATGTATACTTAATATAAAAGCCATGCATTTTTCCATGTTATAAGGAATCACGTTTACGTCTAACTTCCTTTTTTTTTTGCATAATGAAGCGACTAACAGAGCCCATTAAATTATGGAAAATAACTGGCATATTATCAGTCGGTCTGAAGTTAATCTTACAATTTTGATTAACAGAACTTCGCTATTGGTCTGTCACATTACAATACTGTAATTCGTTACTTTAATATCTCTTTCAGTATATTTTTATTGCAAATATGACATTTATCAGTTCTCTCCAAATTTACCTGAAAATACTGTAATCCTGTTTCAAAATTTGGGCTATCTTCTTTTGTAAGTATCATATAGTTATTCAAATATTTTTTTAATATCGTACTATTTTAGTTCTTCTAGCACTTCAGTTTCCATAAATTTATAAATAGTACGTTCACCTCTGTTCATCCGCACAGGCACGCACCATATTTATCGTCATAACAAACAACCTTGTAACCATAATCACAATCAGTATGTTTCTGAAAAGCTTCACTAAATGACTTACCATTAGTTGGTCAATAACCAACTATTTTTTCTCCTCACAAAATACAAATCAGGAACATTTAACTGTTTATGAAAATTATTAAATTCTAATATATTAGGACCTTTTCCAGGTATTCTAATGGCTTGATCGCCATTTATTTGTGTACAGTTCTTTCTACGATTGTCGAGGACTATTCCAGAACTGAAGCATTGTAAACAATTCAAACATGGGTGTTTTTTGTTTTTAGTTTGATGCAACATAAATTTATTAAAGTTTTTCATTAAGACAATGCGTTTTGTTTTCTTCAGTAATTAACAATAATGCCATTAGATCATTGCAATTTCCTTTGAAAATATGAACTGAAAATGGGGACAAAAAATATTAATGTTGCTATTTTTGTTTGGTTTGAATATTATTAATATCTTTGATTGTCACTGGAAATTTCATTCCTTCATAATTTAATTAATCAAGAATAGTTTTTCACACTTTTAAGAGGTTATGAATCGGTTTTTAGGATTTCAGTGTTTAATATAGCACAATCAAAAGCATTTATTTTCTTCATTTTTTAGATTTATCAAAACTTAAGCTGAATTTCTAAGCTCTTGAGGCAATTTCGTATTCGAATTTGCACGTAATGGTATTAATACAATGATCATCAACAGATTCTATTATTTATGACCTGATACTTCACTTATCCACTGAGAAATTTAATTCAATATAATTTGTTTTGATTTGCTCAAGCTTTCATTGATATGATTTTCATTAATTATGATATGTTTTACCAAATGTTTCAAATGTTATTTTCTATGTTTCGAGGTTATCGTTGCATCCTTTAAGTGAATTACTAGGTCTTGTATAATTTTTAACACCCTTTCAAAGCTATTTTAAATGGTTCTATTTTAGTTCTTAGAGCTGGTATTGGTTTCTGGATTGTTGTTTTGGTTTTTGGTTTGGAAACTGTTCCACTATTTTGCTTCATTAATAAATCAATCAATTAAGCCTTGGTTAATTTTTCAAAATTAGATTTGTTCATGTCTATATATTATAACTATATAAACAATTAATTTTTCTTTACATGTGTTTTGGTGCTTTTTAGGACATTGTCTATATAAAATAACTATATTTAATGCAATAGCAGTAGAATATTTAAGGGGTATTTTTAGTAGTAAAAGAACAGAATATCTGTAGATTACTGGTTAATATTTATTACTGATATTCTTTTATATATTTTTCCAGCACAGAACTTTTCTTATTCTCCTCAAATAAAAGCCTATGATTAATTCAGTTATAGATTTGTGTGTTTTGTAAGGCTTCTTCTTCTTACAAGCTAACAGAAAACTTTGATTATTCTGCTCAAATTCTATATAAAGTCTATAATTAATTCAGTTGTAAATTTGTGTTTTCTTAGGCCTCTGTTATTTCTTTAAAATCACTTTTAAATTGATGTAATTTTGTTTTAAGGTGACAATGTGTACCTGATAAACTAAAAGTTTTCCATTGTCACAAATATCACAATATCAAGGCTTAGTAATCACATAATACATAATATAGTTATACCGATAGATTTTATATATTTTATGATTCCTTTAAATCTTCAATAAAGTAAATGATGACAGCAATAATAAGGACTCTAGATATGGTTTATAATTTTATCCTCCCCGTTTTGTCCCTAATTTAGAAGCTCTTTTTCTGTATCTCCTTAATCTAGTCAAATTTTTATGAATGAGAAAATCTGGATATCGTTTATCAGCAGTATGTTTCGGTACATAAAGGATAAAGGTGTTATTGAGTATTCGCATTGTCTCCAATGTAGACAAAATACAAAACGGAAAACAAGAAAGAAATTATATTACGGCAAAATCTATGCCATCATCACACCAAGTTTAAATACAATGTACTGAAGCAAATTTAAATATTACAGAAGAGGTGATATGAAAATATAAAATGGATTAAAACCAGCAGAGAACTTTGCTTATTCTCCTGACGATTATAACTGAAATCGTTTGCTTTTTCACGTGTACACTTTCATATCCCCAGCTCGGTAATATTTAAAGTCCACAGTCCAGAGCATAGAACCACGATCTAAGTCTATTTTATATTCATGATTTGGTCTTATTGTTGTTGATAATTGATCTTTCTTTTGTAACTAAGAATTTCTCGTAGCTTCTGATGTATGATATCACCATATCGTCATTTCAACGATTTTTTCTTGTTTTTTTTTAGCTAGAAATGGAATTCTTTTTTTGAAAATAAAATTAAATCTAAAGAAGATTCTGCAACTGTATGTAAACCACTCCCTCCTCGAAAGCGGCTCCTTTTACTTTTTCTGTTTGCTTCTTTTGTGATGCAGTGAACCAATCCTTATACTGAATCAATTGATTGACCTTGTTTCGTGGAAAAGGAAAACGACCATTTTTTCCTCTTCTGGATTTCTTTTTCACTATTTCACTTGAACCTTCAGATGGCAACACTTTAAGAATGACTTCATTATGACCACCTTGTACAGCGTAACAAACGGCTTTAGAAGCAAATCATTCGCTGGTGGCAGCAACGCAGAAAAGTACAGTTGTACACCTTTCAATTCAATGGTCACACATGAAGATTTCAGCCCTAAATAGAAACTCGCCACAATGAAGCCTCTATATTTTATAGCTTTTCTTATTTGTACGTTTGATATTTTAATATCAACAACGGTATTATTACGCATGGCGATTTTGATTTTATTTACCCGAGATTTGTTAACATTTAGTTCATCGCTACCATTTAAATCATTATTAGTCAGTCATATTGTTAGTACCGAATTTGATTTAATTGCTTTGGCTAATTTTTGTTTTTGTCCTTCTGATAGTCATTTTGATATGTTATATGTTTAAAATTTTTTAATCGTATAACATTTAATTACACCCAAAATAAAACCATATTAGGTGTTTTTTTGATTGAATTTCGGGTCGAAATA
The DNA here is from genome assembly GCA_016490735.1 of Pachyseris speciosa. NCBI lineage: Eukaryota > Metazoa > Cnidaria > Anthozoa > Scleractinia > Pachyseridae > Pachyseris > Pachyseris speciosa. Next base: position 578,313 of record JAEMWC010000061.1, read on the forward strand.
TTGTTCAAGTAATACTAGTGCATAGTTGATCATTGTTTGATTAAGCCCGACTGAAGTAAAAGAGTTCCACTCGATTGGATGAATTCAACATCCTGTTCATATTATACTAGAGCTGTACTGTTTTTGTTTTGTTTTCTTTTAATTCCATTTTCCACAAATACACTGACAGCCCGGAACTTACAGTTACAGACACACATACACGCTCACAACACACAGTGGATAGATTCTTCTGCATATGTAAACTTACATAGTTCCACTGCCACTACTATTACATGTTTACAGTACTATTACACCTTACTAACCATAAAACCTGTTAATACAATCACAGGCTTCCCAAGCTCAACAATGGTGACGCGTAAACATGTTGTTGTGTTACTGACTGTAATAAAAAGTTTTAATTTGTACGGGAAACAAACAGGAAATATCACACTTTCTTAATAAAATCAACTTACCTCGATACAATGCTGTACTCTTTACTGTCTGGTAGTTTTTAGGCTGGTTTTTAGCGATTTTAGCCGGATTTTCGCCGTTCGGGTTAGTAACACAACAACATGTTTACGCGTCACCATTGTTGAGCTTGGGAAGCCTGTGATACAATGAAAACATCGAAACATGAAACTAACATTTGAAAACCCAGTAGGTGAAGATAAAAAAATTAAAACAGCTTATTTTAATGGTAGAACTCACATATATAAAAGTAATTAGTAATAAGTATTAACCAATAATTTAAAGATATTCTGTTCTTTACTACTAAAAATACCCCTTCAATATTCTATTGCTCCTGGCTATTTTTGAATTAAATATAGTATTTTATATAGATAGTTCCCTAAAACGCAGCAAAACACATGTAAAGAAAAATTATTTTGTACAGTTAAAATATATAGACATGAATAAATCTAATCTTGAAAAATTAACCAAGGCTCAATTGATGGATTTATTAATGAAACAAAATAGTGGACCAGTTCCCAAACCAAGAACCAAAACAGTTTTGAAAAGGCACTAACAATATACAAGACCTATTAATTCACTCCAAAGATACAATGATAATCTCGAAACATAGAAAATAACATTTGAAACACCAAAATACAGCTTATTTTAATGGTAAAACTTATATCATAATTAATGAAAATGATATCAATGAAAGCTTGAGCAAATCAAAAACAAATTGTATTGAATTTAATTTCTCAGTGAATAAGTGAAGTATCAGGTCATAGATAATAGCATCTGTTGATGATGATTGTATTAATACCATTACGTGCAAATTAGTATACAAAATTGCCTCAAGAACTTAGAAATTAAGCTGAAGTTTTGATAAATCTAAAAAAACGAAGATAATGAATGCTGTAGATTGTGTCATATGAGACACTGAAATCCTCAGAAACGATTCACAACCTCTTAAAAGTGTGAAAAACTATTCTTCATTAATTAAATTATAAAGGAATGAAATTTCCAGTGACAATCAACGATATTAATAAAATTGAAAACAAATATTCTTTGCCCCCATTTGCAGTTTATATTTTTTAAAGGAAATTGCAATGATCTCATGGTATTATCGTTAATTACTGAAGAAAACAAAAAGCATTATGCATGTCTTAATGAAAACCTTTAATAAATTTATGTTGCATCAAACTAACAATAAAAAACACGTATGTTTGCATTGTTTACAATGCTTCAGTTCCGAAAGAGTTCTTGACAATCATAAAAAGAACTGTACACAAATAAATGGCAATCAAGCCATTAGAATACCTGGAAAAGGCCCTAATATATTAGAATTTAATAATTTTCATAAACAGTTAAATATTCCTGATTTGTAATTTATGCAGTTAAAAATAGGTGGTTGTTGACCAACTAATGATAAATCATTTAGTGAAGCTTTTCAAAAGCATACTGATTGTGGTTATGGTTGCAAGTTTTTCTCGGTAGTTATCAGTGACAATAAATATAGTAAGCCTGTGAGGATGAACAGAGGTGAACATTCACAAATGAATAAGCGTTTCATTGAAAAACTTTACAATTGTGACATTTTGATTGGTTGAAAAAATTGAGAATCATTGCATGAGACAACAAAATTGACATTTCGTTTTGTGTTTTAATTAAAAACATATTCATTGCCGCGTTAATGATATTACTTCAAAGTTTTTGATAAGCTTAGTTATAGTGACAATGTTCAGACACCTGAAAATGTTATATCTCCATATTATCACCCATTCCACGCAACAATCGTTTCGTCATAAACAAAACGTGAAATTGTTAAGTGACATTTTGATTGTTTTTATAAAAGTGGTACTCATGCGTGCGAATCATTGCATGAGACATACTTAATATTCCGTTTTGCGTTTAAATGAAAAACATAGTCACTGATGCGTTAATCACATTACTTGGTTTCTGCAAAGTTCTTGATAAGCTCAGCGAGTGAAAATTTTTTCGACGCGTGGAAACATTATAGATCATCTCATTACTCATTCCACACAAAAATCACTGATTTCACCGTTATAATCAACATGATGGCAGAAAATACTAGTTAGTGAAAGTATTTTAAACCCTTCTTTCATTCATTAAGTTCCTTTCCCTTTTTAACATGTCATGAAATTGACAGCCTTAAGCTCTCGCCAAACGGGAAATGTTTGGTGACCAAACATTATCTTAACATTGTTTGGTGGCCATGTTGATGTTTGACCACGCCCTGGCCAAACGGTTAAAGCATGTTTGATTACACAAAGATCAAACATCCAGACACAAGGAGATATGAGTCATGTGGTAGTCCTTGGAACATACGCCCCACAAGTATGCATGCTGTTCAAGAGATCGATTATCCGTTTCTTCATTATTCCATCTCCTTGCTTTCGCTGAGCGTTTTACCCGCTTAAAATTGGGAGTTTCTTTAACTACAACTTCACCCTCGACGGAAAAGCAACCTTCTTTCTCGTTCGCCATTTACACGATTAGCTGAAACAGCCGTGTAAACAAACGGCGGCATGAGATAGCGCATACGCATGCGTGCGCAAAACATGTTGGTTATAGCTAGTGAAACGAACCAAACATTACTTAAACACGAGATCAAAAGGAAAGTTTTAAGCTGTTTGATCGACTATTTGATGGAGTTAAAAATTATCAAAAACGACCAAACACAATCAAACATGATGAAACGTGACCAAACAAGGTGGCCAAACGATAAAATGTTTGGTCATCAAACCTGCTTCAGAGCTTACGGATGATTTGATACACTGTGTTAAGATTTATCCCCAAATGCTGAGACGGACGAGATTAGCGCTTAAACGGTTAGACATCTACGAGGAGGAAGGTAAGCACTACTTGAGTTACAGTCCAGGGGTAACATATGAAACAGTGGAACATTCGTTTCAACTGCATGAATTGGAAGCAAGTGAAGGAAAAAAGATAAGAAAAGACTGACAACGGACTGGCAAATACCTATTTAGTTTGGCCGTCATGTGTAAGCTAAGCGGCTACAGTTCAGCTGTCAGACAAGCGTGTTTCAGGGTTTACGGATGTTTTTATGCTGAAGCGGACGAAATTAGCGCTTAAACGGTTAGATTTGTACGAGGAGGAATGTAAGCAGCACGTGACATGCGTGAGTTACAGTCCAGGGGTAGCATATAAAACAGTGGAACATTCATTGTAACTCAAGTAAGCAGTGGAAGCAGAAGAAGGAAAGAAGATTTGAAAAGACTGACAACGGACTAGCAAACACCCATCTAATCTGGCCACTATGTGTAAGGTAAGACGATACTGTCAGTTAACTTTCATACAAAGGGGCAGTTTATCCTTTCCATCAAGCGCCAATACGACCTTATCATTCTCAACTAACTTTATTCGGAGGATACTTCTTGGAATTTATGCTTCTCTCGAGACTTAATCCTGCAGCATGTGCAAAAAGAAAGTCGCTGTTCATGTATAAATGAAAACAGCTCCAATAATAGAAACTATAACCTTTCTTGCAGAAACCTTGTGCATCTGTGCTCCAAATGTCCTGCCTCTTGATGATGTTGCTTGCGTTGTCAAGCTCCACTTATGGCGAGGATTCTTCGGCAAACAAGGTACGACGTTCTCTTTCGTTTAATTGCCACATATACCTTCGACTTTCTATTTCTAATGCAGTCACTCCCCTTTTTTGGCCCACCCTCTTTTAATAAAATTCACTTATAAATTACGTGCCTGTTGCTGGAGTAACTGTGGTCTTGACCAGTTTCGTCTCGGAGGGAGGTCGCTCGTACTGACTTAGCATCGAAACCCTCCTGTGACCTGTAAAGAGCGGATATTCTCAATTGCCGGCCGATGACACTTAATTTTCCAATACTTCACTTTGCCACTCCTTTGCTGGTTTTTCTTTTGTTTCAAGGGACATCCTCACACTCGATTCTCACTTGATGGCTAACTCTGAAGGACTTAAATGCACGCTTAGATCCTAAATTTCAAAGAACTGTGTATCATTTACTAATAAACATCGCTTCATGTATATTGGAGGTTGTGGATTTCAATGTTCACATCAGTGAGTCCGGAGAAGAATACGACGAGAAAATCGAAGTCAACTCAGAGAGGCAAACGGAGGCGTTTGAAGTTCCAGCTCATCCTGGGTAGACCGCACTGATGTTCTGCACGATTTCAAACAAGTAAGTTAACCCTATATAATGCAAGACTTGCTTCGTTCCATCCACGCCACTATGCGTTCGTGAGTGCTAGCTTTTGTCACCGCTATTTCTGAAAAATCGCACGGCTAGAAAACAACGTTCAAGGTTATAAGTTGTAAAGTCCCTGAAGCAGTACTTCCTTAATCAATTTTAATTAATATTCCTGTTTGCTGATCACCAAATATTTCCTGGTAAGAATAGAAATTTCTTAAAGTTACTCACCTCGAATACCCGTCCCCCGCCCCCATTTTCCAAGATCGCCACCCTGAGAAGTTGTGAATTTCTCATAATATGCATAGTTAGCCAAGCTTAAAAGCGGGTCTCCACAATAATTTTTGTCCTCATTTACGGTCAGCTTCTCGTATGACCCGTCTGTCTGTCATTTGTCGTCTTAGTTTTCATTCTCTCGTTCTCATTCTTGCTTTACTTCTTGGCAGTCCGACGTCTCCTATTTCTTTTCTCCATGTTTGTTAATTATAAAAAAATTGCGAGAAAACATTTTAAGATTTACAAAGGGCTAAAAAAGCTTTTTTAAACAATATCGATTCCAACATGATAGAAATGCATGAAACCCCAAATGGAAACTCAGAAAAAAAATTCGAGTTCCAGATGGGATTTGAACCCACGACCCTCCGCGATTCCGATAAAATATCAAAAGGTCTTGTTGTCTTCAGGTTGTTGCTTTATTTTTCAAAAACGTAGTTGGACGCGCAATTTCCAGCCGAAAACGCGGGTTGCCTGTATGATTTTCCCGCCAATATGCTGAATATACGGTAGCCTCGCAGCTCCTGTAAGCAAACCATTTCACATTGGCTTTCATGGAGATATGGATGTACCTACATTGAAAGATTACTATATTTTCTTACCCACCGTGCTTCTAGCGCGCGCAGCTCCGGCGCTAGCACTCAAGAAGATACAATCACGGGCAAAACATCCTAATTTTTGTATTATCATTATTATTACCTCGCTCAGAATTTAACCATGCTGCGGTTCCCGGAAAACAAGGCTTGTTACCTGTTGCCTCTAGATAAGGAGATGTCAAATCCAGAGAAACTGATAAGAGATCTTGAGAATAACGAGCAGGTAAGAATCCGTTTACTCCTATTCTCCTTTTTAACACTAGGTTTACTTTTCCTTCGCAATTCAGAGTGAAAACACATTGGATTAGCAAGAGGATAAGGACGACCGACTTAAGTTTGTTTACGTCGCTACATGCTTAAAATCAGAAGATAAAAAAAGGTTTGCAGATCAGTGTCGAGAGAAATATCACTCGTTTTCCTCGGCGTCGCTGTGATTGAAGAGCACTGAAAACTCGCAACTCTTTCCCTCCAAAACCTTCCTCGCACACATTTTGCTGCGCTTGTCGCCGGCTACATCTATTTACTTCGAATTGTGATTGGTCCTTTGCGGTGTTTACATGCATTGTTTACGGTCAGAGTAACTCCATATGATTGGTTTTTGCAGAGTTAACTTAAACCCATTTGCTTTCCTAAAAAGCTTAATAGTCTAGTGGAAACTTTCCCAAGGAGGCATTTACGTGGTACTGCTACGATATTCAAACCGTTACGAGTACCAGTTCTCCTTTGTAGCTTTGTATTCGTTTGCGCGAAGCAGTCCAAACCATTCAAATGAAAGTCCATTGAATGGCGTTCGAGGCCTTAAATGGCGCCTTTTTTGTTAGGTAGAAATGATTAAACCTGCATTTACACAGGCTCTATCTAGTATCTCTCCGGTGGAAAAGAACGAATAAATAAACAAGTAAACCTGTCAGATTTCATAAAATGCATTGCTTCACCATGTTTATAACCGCTTTAAGAGTTGTTTTTCTTATAAAACTTCGATGGCCGAAGAACAAGAGTCTCTATGATACTGTTTAGACTCATTTTACGCTCGTTTGTCATCAGAAAAATATCACAGAGGGTAGGCGCACTGACAGCGCATGGATTGCAAAAGAGGAATTGAATGACCGGTCCTCTCTCAGCGATGATTTGCAACAGTTGTGTGCTGGGTACCCGATTTACCTTGTGAAAAAGACGCAGGACTCTTTGGCTGCCACAAGAATTGACAATGGAGGTAATGCGCAACCAATTATAATCGTGGTAGTCAAATTAAAGTCCTCAATCTGGCAATGAGATACGCCGGCAAAATTTAAGTGTCTTGGTGGTAAACTTTTGGAGTTAGTTTTTGAGAAAGCAAAAATGTGGAAATGACAGGAAATGAAATGTTGTTTCTGTTCAGAATCTACGAGTAATTATCCTAAGAGGCTTACTGCTTGCTTATAATTTCACATGGTATTTCGCAGACATATATCTTTACACCTGAACTCCAAACTCTCGGAACAACTGGAAATGCGGGCGAACTGGTAACCACACCTCCAATTCCTTGTCTACCCATATAAGATGGCGTTATGCACCGCTACAATTAGGGATTTTAACCAACGACGACAGTGACGCTAAACGAAAACGTCATCTCAAAATATAACTTCACCTTTTCGAAACACATTGCGCCTTTTTGCGGCTTTTTCTTTAACCAAATCTTGACATTTTATAGGCTGTAAAAGTTACGAAATATAGTCAAACACGAGCGAGCTAGTAAGGGGCATGGGTCTATTCCCCAGATGACGTCACAAACTGATTTGCATCACATTAAGTCTTTGTAAACATCCATGCAAAGCAGATTGTGACGTCAAATCAGGAATAGACCCATGCCCACTCTGACTTGGTCGTACACCAAATGATGATTGGTTTATCATAAGTTTTGAAGCACATAAAAAAAGGTCCAAAACTGGAAAAAAAGGCTAAATGTTTTTGGAATAGGTGCAAAGTTTTATAGTAGCGGAAAAAATACTTGGGGGTCAGGTGCACTTCAACTTGGAAAATGATAACTTTCCCGGGACTAAATTACTATGAACGGCGAGGAAGTAAGAAAAAAGAAAGAAACATTTGCTGCCATGCGCTGACGTTCTCGAGAAAACAAAAAAATTGGTCATCTTACTTTGTCGTTTTGCCGAGGACGGCAAAGACTGATGTTCCAAAATGCAGAACGCACGTGCAGAGCGATTGTTTCTAGTTGCTCATTGAACCTTTTATTTTGTGGCGTTCTTGTTCCCGTAGCCGTCCTCGCTGTTTAAGCTTACGCTATTGGCTTATAAGAAGTAAAATAGCAAACATTTTTACAGCTTCCGGTACCAGTGAGTGACTTCACATTTAACATGACAGCAATTCCATCTATAAATGCGAATGAGTGACTCATCGGGGCCGTTTATACGAGAGAAAATAATCCACGGCTTACATAAGACGCGAACACTCCATATAAATGGTACAAAATCTACGTTCACGGATTTCTCAAGCTGCGGCTTATCCTGGCTTAGGAGTTTTTACTCGTATAAATGGTTCCTTTCGCGCCTCATGTAAGCCGCGGCCAGAGTAAGCCGCGGCTTATTTTCCCTCGTATAAACGGCCCTATTGTAGCTTAAGTAATAGACCTTTTTAACTTGCAGATTTTGTTTTCCCAATGTAGACCACGTGATGTTACCCTAGAGAACTGTTTCTTTGAAATTTCGCCTTATTCACGTGCATATGTATGCAAATTTATGAAAAGACAAAAGGCAAATTCCCTTGGGAAGATCACGTGGTCTACATTGGGAAAACAAAATCTACAAGCTAAAAAGGTCTATTCATTTCTGCTTCAAGTAACATGATAATGCATGATACATTTTGATTAAGTAAAAAGCAAAACATATTTTTTTGTTTTCTTTTAACATAAGCAACTCAACGAGTGAGGAAGCGTCGTCAGTTGTGGTGCGGTCGTCAATGCACGGTGGTGAGAGTAGCATGCTACAAGTATCTGCGTTGTTTCCTCTTTTTTTGTCGGGTGGAACACAAGTCTGTCAACATCGTCAGTTGTCATTACACTTGTCGACACCGTTTCCAAGTTGACCATGAAGTGGAAGTTTAAGCCACTGCGGTCTGTGAGAGGGCTAAATTCTGATTCAATACAGTAAATTTGATAGAAAGCGGTAACCTCCTCCACCCCCCCCCCCCCCCCACCCCATTTTATTTTGTTAACCTTTTTCTGTGGTTTGTCGTCTTCTGTTGAGTCGAACAAACGCCTCCTTTTGTTCAAACAAAAGCGAGTAGTATACACGATTCGCCTTTTGTGTCGCTCCTTGTCAATTAGGCAGATTTAGCAAAGACAACGCAAAGTCAAATGAGAACGCGAATTAAAGCGCGCGGAAAGGACTCAACTCGACTTCTGGTGCTCAATTTGCTGTTTTGCTGTTGGTACAGTCGGTTCTTAGATCAGCGCGCGCCTTTGTCACAGGCGTCACGTTGTCTTTGCTAAATCAGCCTAGTGTTTCTTATTGTTTCCTTCTTTTAAGTACATTTCAATTTACGGCTAATGCCGGCAAAACGGATGGACACGAAAGGAAAAGCAACTAGCTGACAAGTCGTGTTTAGGTTAAGCGCCATACAGAAAAGACACAATACTTCACTATGGAATTCAATTCAACTCAATTCAATTTATTTAAGCTCGATAGCGTGAGGAGTGGTTGCCCAATCTCCCGAGCCGGGGGCTTATGTATTAAACGTTCGAGCATTCCGGATCAAATTGGATGGAAAAGACTGGGATCGAGAATGTGGCTTGAGGGATTGTGGGATTGTTTGGGGAAAGCGATTTTTCTTTGGATTATACGCCCCCCCAAAACAATCCCACAATCCCTTGCACGGCCACTCGGTCCCAGTCTTTCCCAAAGTGAGGGATTGTTAACGGTCTGGTTCAAGAAACTGGGGTGTGAACCATTAGGCAGGGAAACTGTTTCATGATTTGTCGGTTGAAGCACAAAATTTTGTAAGACTTTGTAAACAGTTTCATCTGAAATTAACCATGTTTCCGGGGCACTGCTTTTCCCTGTTCGAACTAAACGGCATTGGAAACGGATAACCTTGTCTCTTTCGGTTGGTATACTAAGCATTGTTCAAAGTTGATGCCATTCAGTTTTTCTTGCTATTGGAAAGCTCCCCGTGAATTAAGACTTCAGTTTAAGGTAGCAGTTGGTGCATTGACAGTATTTTTGATGATAGTGTTTTTTGTATTTAGTAGTTTCGGTGTTGCTCATGTACCAGAGGTGTGATAATTGAAATAGCTGGTAGCAATGTAGTGCTGTGTGTAATCATTTTGCATATGAAATTAAACTTTTGCCCTTTCAACTTTGCAGTTGTCATTCTAAGTAGCGAAAGACTTGATAAAAGGAAAAATACAAGAAAAGTCCAAACCAGCGCAAACAGTCCAATGAATGACGTCTGATGTCATACTCATAATTAAATGACTTCCTTACGTAATGTCCGATAAGCAATAACAAATGGAATAATGAATGGATTATTGCACTGTCTTATAAGGTCGTTACTGAAGTCAATTAAGAATAGGGTTGAAGTTTTGGGTAACTAGAGGCACACCTTATCTTTTAATTAACACTAATGGCGAGGCTTACAAACTTTTGTTAATGATGTTACTTATAAAATGAAATCAGGTTCGTGAACCTAAATTCACGTAATAGTTTGATGAAAGATGTGAAGAAACAAAGTTTCATATCAAATGGCTGAAACAAACAACTAAGAAGTGGTCAACAACTACCTTACTTCCATTGTGCGTACTCAAGCAAAAAGTATCCGGCATTGTTGAAGTGTTTTTCACGTTTTCTGAGTTGGTGTGAGCCCTGAAAACGTTACACCCATAAACAAAGCACAACACTCTTCAACAGCATGAATTTGAACGATTACGCAGCGGTCTGCCTTGGACAGAATAATACCACTTGGCTACCTATCAGGATCAACAGCGCTGTGAGCAACAGTGCGCTGAGACTGGAGCGAGGAGAAAAAAGCGAAAAAAGACTGAAAAGAGGCGCGAGAAAAAAGTCTTTCCTCAGCGCGTTTACTTCATCAGTCAGCAGTCTCACCACGTTATAGGCGCGTGCGCGCGATGACGTAATTGCACAGTTCGAAAGTGCTGTAGAGAGTTTTTCTAACTTCAAGTAGCCATCTTTAGCGTGAATCTACGGAATCTTATATAATCCTCCGGAATTTGCATACAATTTCCCTTTGCAATAGGTAGAATAGTCTTGAAAAGTTCTTTGTGTCGCGATTATTACTTCCCAAACAAACCTTGAAACTTATCCTACTTTCCTGTTGTGTCAGCCTGTGACTTTAACGTGTTTAAATCGAGAACTTTCTTTGCTGTCAATTTTAAATCATTTGCGACAGTAATCAGATGAACTTGGTTACTAGGTAGCTGGTTTTATAAAGTTGTTTCAAGGCCCCGTTTTATGCCATTCGCACGATTACGTCAAATCTCAGCCGTAATGTAAAGCCGTCTTACAATGCGATTTAGCAGATGAAATCCTGATAACGTAAAAATCTCAGTTGACGGATAAAACTATCTGTGACGACAATTTGTATAAGCAATTTTCATTTTCTTCTTCAACTCTTTGGCCCAAGAAATTGTTTCGTGTGCAGGAGGATGTCACACTTCGGGTACAAAAGTAAAAGTTGTATGGTCCGGAACTATGTAACATATAAAGTGAGGTAATTTAAAGTACAGTTTTCTTGACATCTGTAGGCTGAATGAAGAGATCATTTTTGAAGCCGTCAGCTCAGACATTGTCAAGAGCCCATGACTAGGAGCGTGCAACTCCCATACTATCCCATACGATCTATTTTTAGACTATCTTTTCCCGCGAAAAAGGGCAACGAAGATGGCAACGGGAACAAGAGCAACACGAGACAATTGGTTTAATGAGCGAAAACAAAGGCCCTGCACGTGTAGATACGTGTGATGTCATCGGATCTCCTGTGGGAGCCTGATATTCGCGGGAAATTCTATTTAAAAATATATTGGTTTGTTAAAACGCCGGTTCAGGAATATAGGGCAGTTGTATGCTCCCAGTGATGGGCTCCTGGCATTGTTAAGGTATGGTTTGAAGTCTAATTTGCATAAAATCCGAAAACTATAATTACATTGCGAAGATTTAACGAAAACGTGGCAGTAACGTAAAACTAGAAGACCTTAACTGACTTTTGCGTCGGAGGGACAAGCACTTCGGTTACGTGACTTGTAAATAGATATCCATGGTGAGATATCTTCTAAGCAAAATGGGGAAGATAATATGAAAACGAATTTAATCTTCTTTGGTGTCAAACGTTTGCACTTCAAGTGCTTGAAATGGATTAGCCTTGTCAGCGTGTTCACATTAATTAACGGTCTTGCAATTACGGGAAATAGGTCACGTGACATTAGAAATGACTTAATAACTTGTCATAGAAATAATAGGTACCACCACACAAGGCTAACTCATCATGAATTTTCAAGGTGTAATAGTATGGCACCCGAAAAGCCCGGGTTATAGTTTGCTTTACATCCCCCGTTTTACTTTAAAGAATTTGGATGTTAATCGTCATTTACTGGTCACGTGACCAAAGTGTTCCGCACTTCAACACAAAAATCTGGTAATGGCATCAAGTTTTATCTAACTACCGAGTTTGACGATTTTCTCCTGTATCCACGCAATGTTATGATTGTTTTTTGATTTTATGCAAATTACATCTCTGACCATGCCTGAGCTAGTGTTTTGAAATAGTTTAGCATTGACAATTGCTCGCTGATGTCGTTACCTTAGCCAGATAAGGACCGGAGTACAAAGGCGAAACAAAACGGCCTTACAAAACCCTGGAATGCAGGGGAGTGCACAAGTACAAACTGGAATGGTGCTTTCTGTTACTGAGGGATGCTCGCTTTAGCCGACATCGCTTAGCGCGTAAACGTAATGAAACATTATCAATTCTGCCACTGTGGGGAGGGTGGGGGTGTGAGGACAAAAAAAAACTGGGTGGATGGGGTGGGGTATGCAAAACGGGAAATAAAAGTTAATGTCAAAATGTAAGGGCGAAATATCTTTCTCAGTAATTAAACTGAAATCAAAGTAAACCCCGACACAGGATTAACTTATCGTGCTTTGAACAAGAGGGAGCGGCAGATTTGCGTGAAGGATCGAGTGCGACTACCGGCAAATGTTGGCGCAGCAGACCACGTTGCTAAACATGTAGAACTGCCAGAAAGGCTCTTCCCATTCAGAAGGGGTATGCGGCTCATTGGTACCACCCACACTACAAATTATATACTTGCAGCATGCCCTTCCTAACACCTCGCACTCAGGTCAGGCTTTTAGCAATGTTTGAAGGCTGTATTTTGATCCATACCCCCATGGCACCTGCACTGCATTCTAGAGCACAGTTGTCTCCGTATTCGTGCCATGTGTGGAATAGTCAGAGCTGTATCTTGTAGCTTTGTTCGTTGTAAATTATCTAGTATCAATTGCACCATATACAAACCTATAGGCTCTTTGATTAGTTTAACTTTTTTATGAATTTTTATTGTAGATATCTTACAGGGTTTTTATACCTTGTTTATGATATTTATCGATTATTTAATTGTATTTTCCCATAGTAACTTACTGTGATTTGTTTTAATTTTATTTTATTTTGGTCGAGCGTTTTAGACGTGAGCCCTTGGCTTGGGAGATTGAGCGACCACTCCCCACGCTATCGACATTAAATAAAGTTCATTCATTCATATGTTTTACAGCATCTTCTTCATGCATGAAAACAGACTGCGTTGTAGTTAGAAGAAAAACAGTTTCCTTCCTCGGGTGACTTGCGTTCTGGCTGTTGATTCTCTTTATCTGGTATCTCCACACGTAGTTCCCGGTGTGGTGGTCTATCCCTCATCTGATGGTTAAATGCTCGGAGATATTAGCTGTACAAGTTACTCTAAAATCCGAGGGTAAATAAAGTGATGTATGTATGTATGTATGTATGTATGTATGTATGTATGTATGTATGTATGTATGTACACCACGGTATACAGAATTTGACTAAAATCCTAAACTCGCCGAAGAAAATGTAAGATGCAATCAATTGATTTGCGGGCTCAAGGATTCAATGTACAAAATTTGAAAAAAAAATTAAAGTTTTCATGCCAAAAATTAAGGCACATTCTGCGGGTTCATCTTCCTTGATGGGTGTTTTGGTTTCAACACCATGACGAGGGTGTGATTTGCCCAGGGCCCTAAAGTTAGTGTTAAATTTTCAAGCAAGCAACCGTGGACAATAATCCTGCTGGTATACCTTGGATCTAATCGGCGTAGTATAGAAAACAAAGAATATAAAAGCAGAGAGCGATACAACGTAGAATGGTTTTAAATTATGTGTACTATATTTCGGCTGACCAAACCAGCCTTCTTCAGGTGCAGTGAGAATTTACATTGTACCCGAAGAAGACTGGTTTGGTCAGCCGAAATTAGTACACCAACCATTCTGCGTTGTTTCGGTCTCTGCTTTTATATTTCTAAAATTAGGTTCATTCGATCATTTTTGACTCTGAAATTCTCGCGGCTGGAGAGCCTGTTCGCGGGCTAAAAATAACTGCGCAGATTAGACACAATTTGTCCCACAGAAGTTGGAACCTTAATTCTCTAAAAATGTTTTGTAGATTCAGAAACTTACATAATGCATAGATAGCATTCAGTTTGTTTGTGCGCGCGCGCGTGTAGGTGTGGTGTTTTTTTTCTTCATTTTATTTATATAAAAAAGAAAATAATGGAAGGATACAAAACTTATTAGCTCACTTTCGGTATTTATGTTAATTGTGTCAATAACAAAATACTCGAGTGTGATTGCTTCTTAATAGCCTTTATTTGCGTCTTAATTGGCTGCTTCAGATCCAAACTGTCCGATTTGAGCTGTCCGATTACAAACACCTGTAATCGGACAGGCCAAATTGGACAGTTGCGTTATTTGGGTATGTTGAGCAGTAGCTGCCATGTCGTGTTAGTTGTCAATCTTCTTGCTTTGTAAAATAGCAACCATTTCCGTTGGTTATTTTGTACAATACGTTTTACAAGTTGACCTCTAGAGTTTCTCGCATTTTGTTATTGACACAATTAATTGGTAATTGGACTTCGTGTCGTACAATTCAGGGTAATCGGGGGTTTTTTTGTACGTTTTTTTATTATATTCACAATTACACATTTACGACTCATTTTACAAAGAATTAAATACAAATCGATTAAATAAATTTTCGTTTACAGGTAACAACGACACCATACTGTACGAACTACATTGTTTTACATAATCAGTCATCATAATTTATACTTGCTATTTATTTTATTGATGCATACTTGCCTGGATAATGTTAATAACACAAATTTCTACTTTAGTTAGCAACTGATCATATTTCCTCAAACCTCCTCCATTTTTTTTGGAAGACATTCATTTGATTTAATTTGAAATAAACGTGTTTTTCTGTCTCATATTTATTGATCAAAATTCTCCTAAAATGACTTAAGGAAGGTTTGAGTACTTTACATCGACAAGACCACAAATATGATTTTCCTAGAATTAATATATAATTAATTAGATCCAACTCCTCCTTTAAGAGCCCTATTATAACATCACAATAGGCGAGCGAGAGACCTCCGCAACTCTTCAGTTTGTTTAAAATGTTATCATTAACCTCATTCCAAAAAGCGTTCGAAAAAGAACAATCAAACATGATATGGGATATAGTTTCTGTCGCCTGATGGCAAAAAGAGCTGTCGGGATTGGAAATGTAACCTATTTTACATAGCAGGTCATTCGTGTACAGGATGGAGTTTAATACTTTATACTGAAAGGAGCGTAAGCAAGGTTCATTAGCCACCCTCACTGGCAACAAGAAAGCCGCTGAAACTTGCTGATCTTCTAAGTTGAATTCTTCTCTCAACTTGGCCCATTTGTTTGGCTTTTCCAATTTTTGTTTTATAAGAAAGCAATAATAGTCATGACATTTAAACTTTTGCAAATCAGAGATGACCTTAAAATTGGGTAAGTTGACCCGCAGTCTCAAAGGAACGGATTTCCTGAGACCAGTCCATAAAAGGAAGTTTGATTTTGTCAAACCTGCACTTCTGACAACGTTAAAAGACTCAATGTTTGACATATTGTAAAACAGATCACTTGTGTATTTTATATGCTTGTCGAAATACGGTTTATAAAACACACTTTTACCATCAATTTTTATCTCTTTGTTGTTCCATAAGATGTATTTGTACACGTTGTTGGGATCTTCAATTTCTCTTATATTTGACCACCATATTCATAATTCTTGATAAAAGGCTGTTGAAACGCATACTTGGTTTGCCTCATAATTACACTGAAATAAAAAAAAAAAAAGACCCCCTTGGCTCTCCAAAAGGTAGTCAAGGTAAGACTTCCAAAAACCCGATGAATCTTCGTTGGTAGTTCGTTTTAACCAGCTCAACCTCAACGCTTTTACCATGGTTTCATAGTCTACCATTCTAAGGCCACCTTGGTCGTAAGGTGCATAAGTTGAACGTCGGATGACTTTGTCTTTTCCGTTCCATAAAAACTGAAATACTAGGTTGTTCAATTATTTTATGATCTTAGACGGTGTGCAAATCGCAGAGCTAGGATATATCAATATAGGAAGAAGAATTGCTTTTATAATGTTTACCTTTCCATGAATTGACAAACCTCGCGACTTCCATAAATTTATTAAATTCTTAATTTTTTTTCAACCTTTGTTTAACGTTTTTATCAACTAGAAGCTGTACATCATATGTAGTAAAAATTCCTAAAAATTTAACACATGTTTTCCACTCAACCCCAAGTGGTTGATCGGACCCAACCCACATTGCTTCCGTTTTCGTAGCCCTGAAGCTTTCTCAAAACGTTCAAGTATTTTAAACAAAGCTCTAGCCGAATCCAAGTCTGATAAAACAGCAGTTGTGTCATCAGCAAACTGCAGCAATTTAGTTTCCAAACCAGTAATTGCTATTCCTTTGATACTCTCTTGGTTTCTGATACTTATCGCCAGAGTTTCAACTGCAGTCACAAACAGGGTCCCCCTGCCTAATTCCACGGCCTATCTTAAAATAATGAGAGCATAAACCATTGTTTATAATGCAGCTTTGAATATTATTATAGAAAATACTGACCCATCTTATAAAATCAGGTCCAAAACCAAATCTAATCAAAGACTTTTCAAGAAATTCCCATTCCAGACTATCAAAAGCCTTCTCAAAGTGGAGAAATAACAAAAACCTGGTAATTTCTTCGCCTTTGAGTACTCCATTGTGTCAAGAATTGAGCGTATATTTTCACTAATAGTTCTGTCTGGAATATATCCCGTCTGATTATTATGTATTAAATTAGGCAAAACACGCTTCATTCTTTCTGCAATAACTTTTGAAGCTATCTTCGCATCAACAATCAAAAGGGAAATTGGTCTCCAGTTTTTAAGATCACAGCGGTCTTGGTCTTTTTTCTCGATAAGTGTAATGACAGCGTGTCTTTGTGACGGGCTCATTGTTCCTTTTTCAAAAGACATATTGAAACATTCAACTAAAGGTTCCCCCAGGAAGTTGCAAAAAGTCTTATAAAATTCTACGGGTAATCCATCATTTCCGGGGACCTTATTTAAATAAAACAATTTTTTTTGATGTTGATATTTTTAATTGCTCAGCTACTTAAACAAAAGCCTTTGAGGCTAGTAACATATCAACGCTATTTTATTTGAAAACAACCATATGCTGCAAGATCTGGGGGGGGGAGGGTACTACTTTCTGGCCAGTACTTAGAGTCAAAGTTGAAGTTGCAGGAAAGCCAGCTTGAGGGGGTGTGATTTTAAAAACTAGACAATAGAGGTCGAGTTGGAGCCACTAGTGACAGTCAGAACTCGATGATCATCTCATCTAGGGTAATTGAGTTTGATACTGTGGCTTGTCACTTGACCTGGGCAACTGCAAACCCAGGAGGTAACGTTAAGTGAAGCCTGGCCTTGCTAAGTTACCCACCCCTCCCCCCCCCTAGAAATTGTTTTAACTGTAGAATCTTAACTCATGTTATAAGGAATCACGTTTACGTCTAACTTTTTTTTTGCATAATGAAGCGACTAACAGAGCCCATTAGATTATGGAAAATAACTGGTATATTATCAGTCGGTCTGAAGTTAATCTTACAATTTTGATTAACAGAATTTCGCGATTGGTCTGTCACATGACAATACTGTAATTTATTACTTTAATATCTCTTTCAGTATATTTTTATTGCAAATATGACATTTATCAGCTCTCTCCAAATTTACATGACAATACTGTAATCTTGTTTCAAAATTTGGGCTATCTTCTTTTGTAAATATCATGTAGTTATTGAAATATTTTTTTAATATCGTACCATTTTAGTTCTTCTGGCACTTCAGTTTTCATAAATTTTAAAACGGTACGTTCAGCTCTGTTCATCCGCACAGGCTTACTATCTTATTGTCATAACAGACAACCTTGTAACCATAATCACAATCAGTATGTTTCTGAAAAGCTTCACTGAATGACTTATCATTAGTTGGTCAATAACCAACTATTTTTCTCCTCATAAAATACAAATCAGGAACATTTAACTGTTTATGAAAACTATTAAATTCTAATATATTAGGACCTTTTCCAGGTATTCTAATGGATT
Source organism: Pachyseris speciosa (assembly GCA_016490735.1). Lineage (NCBI taxonomy): Eukaryota > Metazoa > Cnidaria > Anthozoa > Scleractinia > Pachyseridae > Pachyseris > Pachyseris speciosa. Next base: position 596,527 of record JAEMWC010000061.1, read on the forward strand.
GATCGCCATTTATTTGTGTACAGTTCTTAATATGATTGTCGAGGACTCTTACAGCACTGGGACATTGTAAACAATGCAAACATGGGTGTTTTTTATTTTTAGTTTGATGCTACATAAATTTATTTAAGTCTTTCATTAAGACATGATGCGTTTTGTTTTCTTCAGTAATTAACAATAATGCCATGAAATATAAACTGCAAATTGGGGCAAAGAATATTTGTTTTCAATTTTATTAATATCTTTGATTGTCACTGGAAATTTCTTTCCTTCATAATTTAATTAATCAAGAATAGTTTTTCACACTTTTAAGAGGTTGTGACTCGTTTTTTTGAGGATTTCAGTGTCTAATATGGCACAATCTAATGCATTCATTATCTTGGTTTGTTTTTAGATTTATGAAACCTTCAGCTGAATTTCTAAGCTCTTGAGGCAATTTTGTTCTCTTCATTAATTAACAATCATGCCATGAGATCATTGCAATTTCCTTTGAAAATATGAACTGCAAATGGGGGCAAAAAATATTAATGTTGATATTTTTGTTTGTTTTGAATATTATTAATATTTTTGATTGTCACTGGAAATTTCATTTCTTCATAATTTCATTAATCAAGAATAGTTTTTCACACTTTTAAGAGGTCGTGAATCGTTTTTTTTTGAATTTCAGTGTTTAATATGACACAATCTAAAGCATTTACTATCTTCAACAGATTCTATTATCTATGACCTGATAACACTCTTAGTGATGGAGCTTCCTAATAAAAGATTGTTATTATTTTTTCCACTGAGAAATCGAATTCAGTATAATTTATTTTGATTTGCTCAAGCTTTAATTGATATCATTTTCATTAATTATGATATACGTTTAACCAAATGCTTCAAATGTTATTTTCTATGTTTCGAGGTTATCATTGTATTTTTTAAGTGAATTACTAGGTCTTGTATATTTTTAATGCCCTTTCAAAGCTATTTTAAATCATTGTATTTTAGTTCTTAGAGCTGGTATTGGTTTCTGGATTGTTGTTTTGGTTTTTGGTTTGGAAACTGGTCCACTTTTTTGCTTCATTAATGAGTCAATCAGTTCAGCCTTGGTTAATTTTTCAAGATTACATTTATTCATGTCTATATATTTTAACTATATATAAAATAATTTTTCTTTACATGTGTTTTGGTGCATTTTAGGAAATTGTTTATATAAAATAACTATATTTAATATTAAATGGCCATGAGCAGTAGAATATTTAAGGGGTACTTTTTGTAGTAAAAGAACAGAATATCTGTGAATTATTGGTTATTATTTATAACTAATATTCTTTTATATATTTTTCCAGCAGAGAACTTTTCTTACTCTCCTCAAATGAAAGCCTATAATTAATTCAGTTATAGATTTGAGTGTTTTGTAAGGTTTCGTCTTCTTAAAAGCTAACAGAAAACTTTGCTTATTCCCCTCAAATTCTATATAGTGTATAATTAATTCAGTTATAAATTTTTGTTTTCTTAGGCATCTGTTATTTTTTTAAAATCACCTTTAAATTGCTGTAATTGTGTTTTAAGGTGACAGTGTTTGCCTGGCAATGTAAAAGTTTTCCATTATCACAAATATCACAATGTCAAGGCTTAGTAATCACATAATAAATAATATAGTTATACCGAGGGATTTTATATATTTTGTTTCCCTTAAATCCTCAATAAAGTAAATGATGAGACCAATAATAAGGACTGTATGTGGTATATAATTAAATCCTCCCCGTTTTTTCCCTAATTTAGAAGCTTTTTTTCTGTATCTTCTTAGTCTATTCAAATTTTTATGAGTGAGAAAATCTGGATATCGTTTATCAGCAGTATGTTTCGGTACATAAAGGATAAAGGTGATATTGAGAATTTGCATTGTCTCCAATGTAGACAACATACACAACAGAAAACGAGAAAGAAGTTATATCACGGCAAAATCTATGCCATCATCAGACCAAGTTTAAATACAACGTACTGAAGCAAATTTAAATATTAGTGGTGATATGAAAATATAAAATGGATTAAAACCAACAGAGAACTGTGCTTATTCTCCTGACGATTGTAACTCAAACTAAAATTGTTTGCTTTTTCACGTGTACATTTTCATATCACCAGCTCGGTAATATTTAAAGTCCACTCTCCAGGGCATAGAATCACGATCTAAGTCTGGCTATTTTATATTCATGATTTGGTGTTATTGTTGTTGATGATTGATTTTTCGTAGCTTCTGATGTATGATATCATCATATCGTCATTTCAATGGCTGTTTCCCTTTTTTAAAGCTAAAAATGGAATTCGTTTTTTGAAAATCAAATCAAATCTATAGAAGAGTCTGCAACTGTATGTAAAACATTCCCTCTTTTAAAGCCATTTGACGTTGATCTTCTTAAAACGGCTCCTTTTACTTTTTGCTTCTTTAGTGATGCAGTTAACTAATCCTTATAATGATTCAATTGATTGACCTTGTTTTGTGGAAAAGAAAAACGACCAATTTAATCCTCTTCCTGATTTCTTTTTCACTATTTCACTTGAACCTTCAGATGGCAGCACTTAAAGACTGAATTCATCGTGACCACCTTGTACAGCGTGACAAACAGCACCAGAAGCGAATCATTCGCTGGTGACAGCAACACAGAAAACTACAGTTGCACACCTTTCAATCCAGTGGTCAATCAAGAAGATTTCAGTCCTAAACTGAAACTCACCACAATGAAGCCGCTATATTTTATAACTTTTCTTATCTGTACTTTTGATATTTTAATATCAACAACGGTATTATTTCGCATGACGTTTTTGATTTTATTTATTCGAGTTTTCGTTAAAATTCAGTTCATCATTACCATTGAACTCAATATTAGCCAGTCGTATTGTTTTTACAGAATTTCAAAGGAACAAAGGAAAACTTTTGGTCGTTTCTAGTGGTATTATTCTGTTCAAGACAGACAAAATTCAAGAGTAATCGTTCAAATTAATTTTGTTGAAGAGTGTTGATAGATTGTTTAACGGATACTTTTTGCTTAAGTACGCACAATAGAAGTCATGAAGGTAGTTGTTGACCACTTCTAAATGTGCTTATGTTTCAGCCATTTGACATGAAACTTTTTTTGACATCTTTCTTCAAATTATTTTTCCGTCAATTTAGATTTACGAACATTTCATTTCGTAGGGAATTTCGTAAAAAAGGTTTGTAAACCCAGAACACCATAAGTACTAATTGGCGAAAACGCCGAAAACGTAATACGTGTGACTAATTACCCGCTAGTTCACTCTAATATGTCGTAATTGAATTCAATAATGACTTCAAGAGACAATGCAATAATCCATTCCTTAATCCCTTTGTTGTTGATTATCGCACGTTGTTAAAAAATCTCCGGTCGGTACGAACTTTTGAATGACCTAAGGAAGTCATTTAATTACGAGTATGACATTAAACTTCATTTATAGGTTTGTAATTACCAGTATGACATCAAACGCCATTCATAGGTTTGTTTGCGCTGGTTTGGACTTTTCTTGTATTTTTCCTTCTGTCAAGTCTTTCACTGCTTAGAATGACGAATGCAAAACAAGGTAAATTGGGTAGTCAGCGCAGAACTGTTGCAAATCATCGCTGAGCAAGGACCGGTCATTCAAGGACAATTGCACTTTTCTAATATATGCGCTTTCAGTGCGCCTATCCTCTGTGATATTTTTCTGATGATGAAATGAGCGTATAATGAGCAAACACGTTTATTTATTTGTTCTTTTCCAGCTACAAGATACTAGTTAGAGCCTGTGTAAGTGCAGCTTCAACCATTTCTACCTAACAAAAAAAAAGGGCCATTAAAGGCCCAAACGCCATGTTATGCCTCCGTTATTGTATTTAACACGGCTTCCTGGCCCTTTTAACCATTAGTTATTTCGGGAAGTCGGTACCCTTTATTTAATTTATCAAGTTTATTTTATGTAAGTATATTGTAATTTTCTTGTGGGTACAATAATATCTTCTTGTCTTGGGTGGGTTTGCATGCTACTGGATCGACCTACATTTGAATGGTTTCGGACTGCTTCGCGCAAAAGAATATAAAGCCATAAGGGCGACCTGATATGAACTCGTACTGCTTAGAATATCGTAGCAGTACCACTTAAATGCCTCCTTGGGAAAGTTTCCACTAGACCATTAAGTTTCCTACGAAAGCGGATGGGCTTAAATTTCCTTCAATTATATGGGACAAAATTTTGGGCTTTTTGTAATAAACTCTGCAAAAACCAATGGAGTTACTCTGACCATTTACAATACATGTAAACACCGCGAAGGACCGATCACAATTCGAAGTAAATAGATGTAGCCGGCGACAAGCGCGGCAAAATTTCTGAGAGCAAGTTTGGCCGAGAAAGAGTCGCGAGTTTTCAGTGCTCTTCAATCACAGCGACACGAGGGAAACGAGCGATACTTCCCTCGACACTGGACTGCGAACCTTTTATCTTCTGTTTTTAAGCATGTAGCGATGTAAAGAAACTTAAGTCGGTCGTCCTTATCCTCTTGCTAATCCAATGCATTTTCACTCTGAATTACAAAGGAAAAGTAAAACCCTGTTGAAAAAGGAAATAGGAGTAAACGGATTCTTACCTGTTCGTGTGTCTCAAGATCTTTTACCAGTTTCTCTGGATTTGACATCTCCTTATCTAGAGGCAACAGGTAACAAGTCTTGTTTTCCGGGAACCGCAGCATGGTTAAATTCTGAGCAAGGTAATAATAATTAAAAAGAAAATTTAGGACATTTTACCCGTGATTGTATCTTCTTGGCTGATAGTAGCGCTTGAAGCACGGTTTGTAAAAAAATATGGTAATCTTTCAATGCCAAGAATTTTCGTCTCCGCACGTCCGCACATACACGTCCACACACCTTTATGTAAGCCAATCTGAAATGTTACAACAGTACATTGGCATAACCTTGTTGTATGTTCCGCATATTGGCGGAAAATCATAAAGCTGAAATTTTAATCGGCCGAAACTGTTAGGGAACAATATCTTCCTTTAAGAAAATGCTAGCTGAAATGAATTTTCCACGAACTTTCTAGGGAACTATTTTCTTTCCGAAAATGCTAGCTGACGTTTTTGACTGCCAAAAACAGCAAGTACGACCTTTCCGAAGACCTCAAGGGCTATGATTTCCCCATTGTGAATCTTTTAGGCCATGTTTAAAAAATCCGAGAGCACTATTTAATCGACGCCGAAAGCCTAAGGCAAACTACCATCCACCCAACAGATATTTATGCCCCTGCATAGTGGTGTGAATGGCACTAAGCAAGTCTCGCATTATATAGGGTTAACTTACTTGTTTGAAATCGTGCATAACATCACTGGGGTCCACCCCAGGATGAGCTGGAACGTCAAACGACTCCGTTTGCCTCAGTAGTAGGTAAGGAGTCAGTCAAACAACACCTCCAAAGTGTTAACCCTCCTCGCTTCGCTCGTCGGGATTAACACTTATTCCGGTGATTGTTTGACTGACTCCTTACCTACTACTCCAAGCGCCGAGGAGCGCAGCGACGAGGAAAAAAGTACAAGCATATAGGATGCGAGACTGGTTTATAAGGCCAAGAGGAGCGAGCAATTAATTATTTTTGTGAAAAATTTTTTTGCACATATATGGCGGCCGGGCAATTGAACAATGGCGAGCAAACACCGATGAGTGGTAAGCGATTAGCCCCCCTATCTCAAAGAAATAATGAGGAACAAGTATTAAGAAAACATGTAAAAAATAGGGAAAAATATGAAACAGAAGTTTTTAATTTTGTTTTGGAAAACCGAAGAACTTTATGGTAAGCAATTGATGAAATTTATACAGAGGAAGAAATTTCATCAAATAAAGAGATGTTTCCTGAAATTGATATTCTTTTTAATTTGAGAGCCAACACAAAAAAACGTACTTTTGATAGTGAGCGTATAAAAGGTGGAACATTATGGGATGTTCTTTTGTTGGAG
>JAEMWC010000061.1:607500-617500 GCA_016490735.1 Pachyseris speciosa
TGCATTGGTGGCTGGTTCCCGAGCCAAAAACAATAGAAGAGGAGGTGCGTAACGAGTTTCAGCGTGTCGTTAATGAGATGGGGCCACCGTGCCGTTTGTATTAAATTTTTCATGATATATGGGAAGCAGTGAAGGTGGCCCCCCATCAAAACGTATATTTGACCAAGCGGTTTTTGTTTTTAAACACCTTCAAGCAACACATGAAGAAGCAAGAAAAAACACTCGTCTGCAAAACGTTATTTCAACTGTTAGAGAGACGGTTGATTTTTTTGTGCAGGATTTAACTGCAAAAAAGTACCACGAGTACGATTCAACCAGCTGGGCTGACAGTTTAAAAGAGGAGGTTGACAATTTTTTAAAAAACCATCCAGACAAAGCCGGCGCGCTTGACAAAGTTTTAAAAGAAGAGGGGCAAAAATTGTTAAATGCAGTGAGTAAAGAGATTGGCAATTGAAAAAAGAATATTTATTTTTATATAGAGCGTGAGCGTGTTTGGGGACCACACGATGAAAATGAACTTTTAGGAGTTTTTGTTGATGAAATTTTTTCTAATTTTGGATTAGCCGAAGGACGCCGACTTTTAGGCATATTAAGCAATTGGATTGAAACATCCCTCGACAATATTGATGAGATTGTTTTTGAGTTTCCTCAAACGGGAGCTTTAGGTTTTATTCCCCAAACAAATGATGAGCAAAATAGCCATGACATAACCGTTAGCGCCGCAAAAAGAAATAGTATTGCTCGTCTTCGTTCAAACCAACATCAGCTTGTAGGTTTGAAAAAAATTAAAAAGGAATTAATGAAAAAAGCATTTACACAGGGGCCGGACGGTCAAACCCGTTTGTTATTTATATATAAAGCCAAGGGGATTTTGGATTACGTTGGGGAAAAACGTGAGTATAGCCGCTCAGCCACAGCTTCAGATTATGAGGTGTTAAGGCATGTTTGGACACGGGCAAACATGCCTTGCAACACCAAAAACGCCCAAAAAATCAAGCAAGCAATATTTGATGCACTTGTTGATTGTTGGGATGGGGTTAACTTACAATGTGTTGACGGACGTATTGCTCGTCTTTTGGGGACTTTGGTTTTGCTTGATGACGATCCACAAAACTGGAACTTTCACCGGCTGGAGGATTTAAAAAACGAGCTTTTTATGCTTGCACATAAAACAATAAAAGAATGTGCTGTTGAAGCTTCAGAAAGTTCAAACCCCCTTCTTGCGGCTGTGGGAAAATTCTCTTTAGCAAAAACAACAGAAGAAATTAAAGAAATTGGTGAACTTGACAAAAAAACAGAAGAGGAATGGGTTGAAACCTCAAAAACGAAAGTGCAAAATGCTTTGGAAACACAAATAAAAAAATATAATGCCGATTTACCAGGTGCAATTCCATGTAACATTGATCAAGCATGTTCCGCCATTTGAAAAAATATTTTTGTTAATAGAATGACAATGGAAAAGTTGCCACCCGAAATGCAAGAGAAAGTTTTGCAGGAGGTGATTAAACAAAAAATTGAGGACAAAAAAAGGATGGGGTGGGACGAAATTCATGGGTACATTTCTTGTAAAACACGTGAAAAACACAAAAAGGGTTTATGTATCAGTAATGATTTAAACTTTGATGATTTAACATTATCACCAGATGATGCTGACTTTGCATTAATTAAACCATCAAAAATATACATATTTAAATGCAACCATTGTCGTTTAAATATGGAGGAGAAAGAAATGAATTGCCCACATAAAGTTGAAGGTATATTTTTTTGTTACCTTTCTTCAGGATTAAGGGTTAGCGCAATTCCATCTCCTAACATAAAAATGGCTATTTTATTATTAAAATTAAAAGAAAAGTCCTTTTTCTACTCTGATTTTCGATTAAACAACCCGTAAAAGTACTTAATAAATTTGATGAAATAAAAAAAGTTTTAAACGAATGTAGAAAACATTATTTAACATATGAGTTTCATTTAAAAACCATTTTTCCAAGGGGTCTTGACTCTTGGTTGTGAATAATTTGAAGAAAGATGTAAGATTGTAATTACCGATTAAACTCCTAAACCTAATTTCTCCCTTGCATTAATCACGTTGCGGGCCACCTTATGGCCCCATTGTCGTTGATTTCGGGGATGCTGTCAAGCGCTTTCACCATTTTGCGGTCAGCGGCGTGTTTGCATTTTTTTTTCGTTTTCACCACATTTTTTTGCTTGACGGCCGCAGCTGCTGTAATCAACGTCGTGCTGCGTTGCAACGGCATCGGTTGCCCCGGTTGGCTGCTGAAAAATTTGCAGAATTTCACCCGTTTCGGGATCGTAATCGAGTTGGTGGTGCAAGGGGTTGTAAGGGCCTGTGTATTTGTGTGTCCACCCACCCTTTGGCGCGGGTAGTTTGCCAATCAGGTTGTGGATATCAACTCCCTTGCCGTAATAGTTTTGCATGGTGTGTTTGTAAACCGTGTCAAATCCCCGCCCTTTGACAAGTGCCGGGACAAAGGCAGCCCATTTTTGCAGTTGCTCGGGAGAAGCAAACATAATATCATCCAGCAACCCAGCACCATAGCCTTTCCATTTAACCCAAGAGCCGTAGCTGCGCTTACCGCCCTGTTTTTTTGTAATCAGCATACTGGCGTTTGTACTCGGCCACCATTTTTCGCCCCTCTTCCGCAGAAACCTCAGGCCCTTTGTAAAGTTTGGGGTCAGAAACGACATCCCAAAGTTTTTTGAAATCGACACACGGAAAGGGGACAGGAATGCCACTGCCAAAGTAGTTGCGGGCGGTTTTTTTGGCAATGTCCATGAAACCGTGGTGTTGAGGTATGGCTTTTCCGAATGCATTCAAAAATTTCATGTCAGTGGCAAACTTGGGAACCAAAACACCTTGTGAACGAAAGCGCGGGTCAAAGAAGTCGGCTAAACCCGCGCCATCCAAATCGGATCTATCCGTTTTGTAGCCAATATTGGGGCGTACCTTTGTTGAAAGTTGATTTAAAGCTTCAGTGCCTACCTTTTGTAAAATGAGAGTAGCTTTGCGAATGCCATAATTTATCACACGCTGCTGTAGCTGGGGTTTCGCATGGCTTCGGAAGCATAATACCTCCCCATTTCCACACCTTTTTTTGCGAGAAAAGGCACCCCATGGTGTAAAAACAAATCCAAAGCAGTGCCGGCAACATCCGTCGCAATACCTTCACCTTTTACCTGCGTTTTTTTTTTCTTTTTGTTCCAGCGCCGCTAGTCATCGGCAAAAAGCGCGTTTTTGTTGCACCGCAAACCGCACATTTGGGTTTTCCAAGTCTCCGCGAACCTCTTTTTGTGGTAATTGTTTGAACAGTCTCAGAGCCCGCAACGTTTGGGGTATTTTTTTGTCTCGCACACAATACCACCCTGCCATGGTAATATAAAAAGTGTTAATTTTTGGGTTTAAGGAACGGCGAGCCTGGAGCAATGGAAGGGCTAGTTGCATGGTTAATTATGTCGGTCACACCTTTGAGCGCCTGCGAACCTAATAAACGAAACGCGCTGCCCCAAGAGGCTGTGGGGTTAACAAACATACTTGCCGCATAAGCAATTTTGTCAGTAAGGGTTGGTTTTCTTCGAACAAGAGCACCACCACTTTGGCTAAAATATTGTTTTACAAGCGCTTCGTTGTGTTGCAAATTATTTTGCGAAAACATCTCCAAAAAGTTTTTATAACCGGTGCCGTTGTTGCGCTCATTAAGAAACATTAAACAATAATAGCCACATCTTACGCTGTTTATTGTTTGAATCTGTTGATCGTTGCGAAGGAAGGTTTTAAGGCCTATTTTTTGCATTTCTTTTTCCCATTCCAAAGGAGGGTGTTGCCCAAAAGAGTCAAAATACTCCATTTCTTCGCCGGGCCAACAAGCAACCCAATGTGTGCCCAAAGAACCCAAATCATCAAGATTTAAAATGCAGGGAGAATGATGAAGAGGTTTGTATTCGTCACGTGAAAAGATGCCTTTGATTGGAATTTGCAAAGCTTTGCACCAATCAACCAAATCAACGTTTGATAAAGGAACATCTTTAAACTTTAGCCCCATCTTTTTTTTTCACCCCACGTTCCCACAAAGGGTGGGGGTCGGGGTGGCCAAGGTTCTGTTTGCATGCCCTTTCCTCCAGTTGACGGAGGTGGTGGAGGTGGTTGGGGAACCGAGCACCGAGATCTGGGGAGACTAACCTGCAAACCACTTCCAATAAGCTTTTTCACCAGACTAATGGCAAGGGGAACACCAATTGAGGCCAACATCCCCAAAAACCCACCACGTTGTTTTGCACCCGCACCTGTTACCCTACCTTCTCTGATTAAATGCTGTTCAAGCTGTTTTCTTTGTTGAGGGTTTAAAGTTTTTGCTAATTCTAAAAGTTCCATTTCTTGTGGGCCCCAGTGGCCCTTTCCGAAAATTTTGTTGAAGAGTTTGTCTGCTCCCCATGAAACGCCAGCCTTTGCGCCTTCTTTTAAAGCAGACTTGGCAGCGGATTTGACAAAAGGGGCGGCAATTGAAAGAAAAAAATTGAAGAAAGCAAACTACCCCCATGTTGCATAATTTTTGGAATTTGCGTTTGAGTTATCTCTAAAACAGCCCCTTTACCAGAGGAAGCCGCTTTTGTAAGGCGATTAATTTGTGTTTGGTTAAGAAAAATAGTTTGACCCTTCCAATGTCTTGGGCCTTAAGGCGCAAAGAAACTGGCGCTTTTTTTATTGATCGCTCTTTTTAGTTTTTCCTTTTGACCGTCCGTCAAAGAAATTTGAAAAGCATGGTACTCTGTTCCCATATATTTAAAGAAGATTTATGCCACAACAAGTTCGGTTCCATTTTTGACAATTACAAACTCCTTTTCAAACAAAATTGCAACATAAATTTTGTAATCCTTGTCGGCGGCTTCATTTAAATGAAATTCCAATTCCATCTCCATTGGATCCCCCGTCATACTTGGTTTTTGCGCACGGAGATCGAAGTAAACAAAGGGATAAAGACTTTTAAACAAATCAATGTCGACCTGAGTTCCTGTATTCGGGTTGTTTTTACGATAATTGAAGTTAATAACATCGTTGTAAATTCGCAAAAGGCCGTCATCTGTTCTGTATTCTTTATTGGGGTAGTAATCCCACGCAAATTTAAGCTGACAACTTTTTAGTTTTGCGGAATTATCACCATCAATATCCATTGTATCAAATTTGTAGGGGTTGGCGATCATTGCAGAAGTTTTTGTTGGCTGTTGAATAAAAGCAAACACGTGTTTGGGCGATTTTATTCCAGATGAAATTTTGAACACTCCGGTTGCGCCACTTGGTGAAATTTGCTCTTGAAGAAAGCTCCACCTTATTGGTTTAAAAAACTGTTCGTTTGCCCTTTTTTGCCCTTCTGGAGAAAGCTGCAGCCTGGGGACTCACAACTCCATTTTTTTCACCACAACGCGGCGCCCAGTGGCGTCATTTTGAAAAATAAGCACATTGTCGTCTTCTAGGTTAATTTCCAATTGCATGGTTAAAGAGGGGAGCAATTTGTCCAACAGCTCTTCAAAGAATGAGAAATGGTTTAAAGGAATTATTGTTTTGTTATTTCCACCCCCTTGTATGAGTTTATGCCGAGCCGAAATATCTTTATTTGTTGCATTTGCAGGGTTTGTAACGGTTGTGTTGTCAGTGTCAAGGTACCAAAACTCCCGCTTGCCAATACTTCGCGCGTAATCATCGGAATAAGTTTTTATGAAAATAAGGCGGTTTATACTATTAACCTGATAAAGGTCTTTTCCGCTTGAGGTAACGGCAATATCTTTTATAAGTGAAAAAGAACCGTTTATGGGCGCCGTTTGGGCGTTATTTGCAGCGTTCGCTCCATCAGCAAGAGCTTCAAGACGATACTCGACGTAAAAATAAGCGTTGTACCAATCCAAAATAATGTTTCGGTTAAAGGAATTAAATTTAATTCCCGTTTTTACTTGCCGCGCCCGTTTGCAGGGGCTATTTGAATGGGGGTTTCGGGGGTGATTTGTTCCATGTCGGTTTTCTCAAGGTATGGGGCCATGCGAAACCAAGCCATTATATTTTACAAAAAAATTACACATGTTTGGAAAGAATTTGTCCAAGTTGTTGCGCGGCTTCTTGTATTTTTTTGTGGCCCTTTTCAGGGGGTTTTTCGGCCTCTTCCTTTTTCGTGTCAGTTTTGAGTGTGTCTTGAACAACACCAGAACCCACTTGTCTGAAACTGGGGATACCGGCCCGTTTGGGGGTCAAAGAAATTCATCCATTCGCTTGGGTTGAAATGCATATACGTATTTAAGAATTTTGTACTTCGCGGATAAGAAGGGTGAGAGCAACATCAGCCCCGTTCAAATTTAAAATATTGTTTCTCCCATCCGTTATTTTTATACGAATTGAGTTGATGGTTGATTTATTGACAGGATGATATTCAAGACGAAAATGTTCTTCGGCAAAGGGATAACTTACCCTTTTTCCAACGGTTGATATTGAGTACAAAACATCAGATGCAACATTGCGCACCCTTCGTGAAATAAGATCGCAATGGATGAAAACCCGATCTACCCCCCGGGTTATATTCGGTATTTTATCATCCACAAAACTTGTAGAGTTTGTTAAAAAATTTTTTATCAAACCCTTTTAAATCCGCAAAATTTCCATCCGTCAAATCAAGCTCCCAGTCACCCTTTGCAATGGTAATAACAAAACGCAAAATTGTTAAATTAAAGTTTAGGTGAAAAATTCGCTGCTTTTTTTGCGGCATCTTTGTCAACATACCCAGTATGTGCTTGAATGTAACTTTCAAGGTCTTCGTAACTAAACATTCCATTGGGGAAAGTTAAAGTTTTCCAGGCCGTTTCCCCCTTTTTACGCCATTTAAGTTGATGGTTGTTATACTCCGAGCTAACGTTGAACCACGAGTAGGTCATTGTTATTAGCTTGTTAAGGGCGGCTTCATATTGCCCATCAAGCACAATTAGTGGGTTGAAAAAGATTTCAAAATTGTGGGTTTCTTGTGAAGAGTCGGCCAACCTTGCAAGACTTGAGTCTAGCAACAAAGGGAAAGTCATTGTATATAATCGCGCAGAATCTGTTGCCCTTGAACTTTTGTTATTACACTACTTTTTACGAGTTCATTGACCAAACCCTTTCTATTCGTTTTTAATTTTGGTGAATTGTTGCCTGCCCGCAAAGACCCAATTGCAACATAAAGATTGTTTATTGTTTTTTCATCTTCCTGGGAAAACCCACTTCCTTCCATCTCCCAATCTTCATCATCTTCATCATCAACCTCAATTGCGGGCCGCCTGCTCATAACAGCCTTTTCAAAAGATGACTTTTTTTTCCTTTTTTGGTTGGGGGAGGGGATTTTTTGAGGCGCTGTTTTCCTTGTTTAAGATCGCTTGCCGACACTTTTGTGGGTTGTTTACCTTCCCTTCTCGATACAATTTCATCTCTGCGCACCTCAAGTTCATCAATTGTAAAACCCTTATAATTTCCTGATTTTACCTCTGTTTGGCCGCTTTTTCTCATTTTAGTTATCATACTGTTAAGCGACCGCAAATCGTCGGACTCGTTATAGTTTTCAAGGAACTTTGTTGGCGCTGGTTTTTTCCATTTTGGTTCTTCAACAATGGGTGGAGGTGGAGGTGGAAGTTCTTCCTCTTCATCAGAAACCACCACAGGTGATGGCGGTGGGGTGGGGGGATTTGGTTAAAACCCTTCTTGCCAGTCAAAAGGGTTAATTCTGTCCAGCTCGTCCATTTCATAATCTGGCACTTCAGTGGGCAGCTGATTTGGGGGTTGCAGCCTCCAGAACTTTTAAGCCGCGTAACGGAAGGGAAATACTCCATTTTGTATTTGGACAAACCCAGAAAGATGGTTAAGAAAAACTTTAATGAAATTATTTAACAAAAGAACTCATTTTTTCAATAATACTTTTAAATCTTTGATTAATTTCTTGGTTTTCCATTACCTGAGGATATTTTTCAGCCAGTTTTATAAGTTCTTTTAATCCCTCTTTAACAATTGACATGGTTGGGGAGTTTTGTGAAAAAGAAGTTTCCACATCTAAAAGGCAATGTTTTGCGTAGTCAAAACAACTTTTTTTGGAAAATTCTTATTTCAGTATTTCCCATCGTTTATTATTATAGGATTGCACCAAAGCTTCAAGCTCCTCCACAGTTGGCCAACGTGCCATATCTTGTGTTGCCTCACTGTTCAATTGGGAAGCCATATAAAACAAACAAACAAAAAATTTTTAAAAAACTAATGGGGTGGATAAATGATCTTCCAAGTCTTTTTCGTCGAGACAAAGAGGGAATTCCCGGACAAAGCGGACCTCCAGGCCCAAAAGGACAACATGGTGACAAAGGGGATCCTGGTCCCGCCGGGCCTGCAGGGCCTACAGGACCTACAGGGCCTGTAGGGTCCACAGGACCTTCAGGGCCTGCAGGGCCTGCGGGGCCAAGAGGTTTGCGGGGACAGCAGGGGCCTGCGGGTCCGCAGGGAACTCAAGGGGTGCAAGGTCATGCCGGCCCGCAAGGTCCACAAGGCCCCCAAGGTCCGCAAGGGCCACGAGGGGCACAGGGGTTGCAAGGCCCTGCCGGGCCTGGCGGTGGTGGCGACTTTAAAAAGGACGGCAGCATTGCAATGACAGGCAACCTGAACATGAATGGGAAAGCTATTCAAAATTTAAAAAACGTCGACAAAAATACCCCAAGCGGTTACGCCGTCAACAAAAAATACGTTGATGACAGAGTTTTTTTAGCTTCGGACGCATAACGCAATCCCTTTGACTTTTTGTTGAAAGACAAAACTAAGTCCTCTGCCGTTCAAAATGTGGATAACCTTCAAATTGAAATTTTTAACAGGTCCCCCTATCACATCAACAAGTCCGCCTTGTCTTTTTATATTAAAAACAGCGGCAACTTTACTTCCAAAATTCGTTTGGATGTTACCTCATTGAGCAACGGGCGGTACACCTTTGTTGCTGAGTTTTATTCACCCTCCGACCCCCACCAAGCCACAGTCGGAATTTTTCTTCCCACACTCAACATGCGCGACACCGGTCAGCTGTTCCAAAAACCTTTTCCTCAAACACCGCATGTTGACGGTTATATGAAAAAGCTTTTTCAAATCGAAAAAACGGGCGGCGGGCAAGCGTTAATTGAGGTGGAGTTGAGCAGCACCGCACCTACACTAAACACCAAAACCCACCTTATTGTTTATGGCGCCTTTTGTTATCATGTCAATTTGTCTTACTTTGTGCATAACCCTGCATATAAAATTGAAAACAGAAATGTTGTGTTTGGTGGAAAGGTTGATTTAAAAGGGAACAAAATTCTTAACGTGCAAGATGACCCCTCAAACCCACAAGACGCTGTAAACAAAGGATATGTTGATAATCAAACTTCGCTAAAATTAAAAACAACAGCGCAAATGCCTCTTAACATGAACAACGAACAAATAAACAATCTTGGCCCACCCACCAGTAACTCCAACGCCGTTACAAAACAATATGCCGACACTTCTTTTTAAGACGTGACGGCTCGACTGCAATGTATGGTAATTTGTCCTTGGCCAACCACAAAATTGAAAATGTTGGGGCTCCGGCCGCCGACAAAGACGTTGCCAACGTTGCCCTCTTTTCTCAAACTTGCTGGTGGGCAAATGGCGGGCGACATTGACATGCACAACAACACACAAACTTAAAAGACCCTGTGGCTCCAAGCAGTGGGGCGACCAAAAAATATGTCGACGCAACCCATGTGGACGCCTCCGGCACGGGCCCGCAAGAAAACCCCTTCAAATATCTTATGGAAGACGTTGACGAATCTTCTGCAGAAAATAATATAACCGTGCATAGCATAACCAACTTTACGGCCTCTCTTCACCAAATAAACAGAAATGCGTACAATTTTACGCTCATTGATGACAAAGATGGAACTGAACAGTACCGCAGCAGAATTGGCTTTAACCTTTTCAGGCTCCCAATTGGTT
>JAEMWC010000061.1:622500-667500 GCA_016490735.1 Pachyseris speciosa
TTTTGGGTTGGTAATTAATTGTCCGCCGAATGGCGGTAATCACCAACCCGTGATAAATGTACCAACGAAGCATTGGAGCGTACACCAACATTTTTTCGGCCTTAAGCGCGCCCTCCAATTTTCTTCCATCACCTCTGTTTCTTCCTGTTTTTCTCAAGTATTCCATCATGTGTTCCGGCACGGCTTGCTCTGGCACTTGCTTGTTAATGAAAAGCGGACACATTTCTTCAAACTTGCAGCGCAAAGCTTCAGGAACTTCAATGTCAACTTCCGCAAAACCAAACCATTTTCCTTGTTTCAAACACTGAATAAACTTTGGCACCATGATTGCTTTCTTTTCTTCTGGCACACAGGTTACGGTTTCTTTTCCATGGCATGTGCTGAAGCATTGTTGACAGGTACAGGGCGTTAGCGTCGTAGCCCAGAATTTTTTTGCATAATTTGTCTGTGTTTCTTATTTTGGTTTTTCCAGCTTCGTGATACCTTGTAAAGACCAAACTTGGCCCACCAACTACTGCGCCTTTAAACATGTCATAAGCTTCTTTGCAGGGGCTCCCCGCAACAAATAGTGCATGCTAACTCCTGGAATGCTGACTGCGTCTTTTAAAAGTAGGTAAGGAGTCAGTCAAACAACACCTCCAAAGTGTTAACCCTCCTCGCTTCGCTCGTCGGGATTAACACTTATTCCGGTGATTGTTTGACTGACTCCTTACCTACTACTGCCTCTCTGAGTTGACTTAGATTTTCTCGTCGAATTCTTCACCGGATTCACTGATGTGAACATTGAAGTCCACAACCTGCAAGATACATGAAGCGATGTTTATTAGTAAATGATACACAGTTGGACTTAGGGCAGTTCTTTGGAATTCAGGCTCCAAGCGTGTCTTCAGTAAGCTCCGCAGAGTTGGCCATCAAGTTCGAGAATCGGGTGTATGGACTTCCCACGAACCAAAAGAAAAACCAACAAAGGAGTGGCAAAGTGAAGTATTACCGGCCATCGGCCGGCAATTGAGAAGATCCGCTCTTTACAGGTTACAGGGGGGTTTCGATGCTAAGTCAGTGCGAGTGTCCTCTCTCCGAGACGAAAGTCATGACCACAGTTACCCCAGCAAGAGACACATAATTATTAAGTGAATTTTATTAAGAGAGGATGGGACAAAAAAGGGGAATGACTGCGTTAGAAATAGAAAGTCGAAAGTATATGTGGCAACTAAACGAAAGGGAACGTCGTACGTTGTTTGTCGAAGAATCCTCGCCGTAAGTGGAGCTTGACAACACAAGCAGCGTCAACAAGAAGCAGGACATTTGGAGCACAGATGCACAAGGTTTCTGCGAGAAAGGTTATAGTTTCTATTAATGGAGCTGCTTTCATTCATACAAAGACGGCGATTTTTTTTGCACATGCTGCAGGATTATGTATCGACGACAGAAGCTTAAATTCCCAGAAGTATCGCCTTAATAAAGTTAGTGGAGAATGATAATGTCTTATTCGGGCTTGGTGGAAAGGATAAAAGGCCACTTTATATGAAGGTTCAACTATTAGTATCTACTTACCTTATACATAGCGGACAGACTAGATAGGTGCACTTGTTTGCTAGTCCCTTGTCAGCCTTCAAATCTTCTTCCTTTCTTCTGCTCCCACTGCTTACTGCGGTTACAACGAATGTTCCACTGTTTTATATGTTACACCCTGAACTGTAACTCACGCATGTCACGTGCTGCTACATTCCTCCTCGTACAAATCTAACCGTTTAAGCGCTAATTTCGTCCGCTTCAGCATAAAATCATCCGTAAACCCTGAAACGCGTTTGTCTGACAGTTGAACTGTAGCCACTTAGCTTACACATGGCGGCCAAACTAGATTAAAGTGTTTGGTAGTCCGTTGTCAGTCTTTTCTAATCTTTTTTCCTTCAGTTGCTTCAAATTGCTGCAGTTAAAACGAATGTTCCACTGTTTCATATGTTACCCCTGGACTGTAACTCAAGTAGTGCTTCCCTTCCTCCTTTTAGATGTCTAACCGTTTAAGCGCTAATCTCGTCCGCCTCAGCATTTAACACAGGGTATCAAAACATCCGTAAGCTCCAAAACAGGTTTGATGACTCAACATTTTATCGTTTGGCCGCCTTATTTGGTCATGTTTGATCGTGTTTGGTCGTTTTTGATAACATTTTAACTCCATCAGTGATGTTTGGTTCGTTTCACTAGCTGTAACAAACATGTTTTGCGTGCACATGCGTACTGCGCTATCCCATTCGCTTGAATCCCAGAATATCGCGTTTTGTTTACACGGCTGTTTTAGCCAATATTGAAAATGGCGAACAAGAAAGAAGGTTTGTTTTCGTCGTAGGTGAAGTTGTAGTTAAAGAAACTCCTAATATCAAGCAGATAAAACGCTAAACGGAAGCAAGGAGATGGAATAATGAACAAACGGATAATCGACCTCTTGGAACAACATGCATACTTGTGGGACTTATGTTCCAAGGACTACCGCATGACTCATAACTCCTTGTGACTGGATGTTTGATCTTTGTGTAACCAAACATTCTTTAACCGTTTGGCCAGGGCGTGGTCAAACATCAAATATGTTTGGCCACCAAACAATGTTTGATAACGTTTGGACACCAAACTTTTCCCGTTTGGCGGGAGCTTAAGGCTGCCATTTTCGTGGCATGTTAAGATGAGTAAGGAAACCTAATGAATGAAAGAAGGATTTTAGAGTCTACTCTCATTTTTTGCCATCATGTTGATTATTAATGCTGAAATCAATGATTGTTGCGTGGAATGAGAGGACGGTCTATAATAGTTCCACTCTTCTAAACATTTTTCACTCACTGAGCTTATCAAGAACTATGAAGAAACAAAGTAATATGGTTAACGCATCAGTGAATATTTTAATTAAAACACAAAACGGAATATTAATTATTTTAGGTCTCATGCAATGATTCTCACGCATGAATACCACTTTTTAAACCAATCAAAATGTCACTTTAAATTTTACTTTTTATTTATGGTGAAATGATTGTTGCATGCAATGGGTGATAATATGGGGATATAACATTTTCAGGTGTCTGAAAATTTAACAAGAACTTCGAAGAAACATAGTAATACCATTAACGCGTCAGTGAATATGTTTTTAAGCAAAGCACAAAATGAAAAATGTTAATTATGTTACGTCTCATGCAACGATTCTCACGCACGAGTACCAATTTTTCAACCAATCAAAATGTCACTCTAAAATGCAGTTGTGTAGTTATTCAGTGAAACGCTTATTCATTTATGAAGCTCCTTTGTCAAAATGCCGTTGTCACTAAAACAGCTCGAGCAACGCTATTAAACGTGTGAGAATGGTATGAATGCCTTGTTTTATCTGTTTTATTTCATTATGTCAATAGCAAATGATTTGATGCCGTTATCTGATATATATCTCTCATCAGCGAAGCAAGTCAGCGAGACTTTGTTTATTTCATAACTTCCAGATTTGTTATTAAATAACGCGTCTTTATACTATACATGTTCGATGTTTTTGTTAATAACAGCTCTCTTTATTCCTTTAGCTGTTTTTCCACTTTAATTATTACCTTCAATGTAGGAATTAAACCGACAAATTCTGTAATTGGCATTCCTTCTGTATTTGTTGAATAGAAAATGATGATTATTGATATTATATTCACTGAAGTCAAATTTATCTTTATCATTCTGAAATCCTTGTAAACAACTTTCGCCTTGTATCTGTTTTTAATATGCTTACAATGGTTACATAGCAGACTTTCATTTGCTTTGATTTTGTCAGTTCCCACTGGGTAATCATTATGGAATTCATCAAATGCTTTTGGATCTGATCTTCCAATTCAACCTCTTTATCAATTCCTTTTTACTATCATCATTACTTTTGACTAATTCATCTTTGTTATTTGCCCTTTCTTTCCGTGACTTGAAGATATCTTTATCAACCATTTGTTCCAACTTTGTTAGTCATCCTGACCATAAATTTCCAAGATAAACAGAGCTGGTGAATATTAAATGCGATTTTAGATTGTGCCATATTAAACGCTGATATCCTAAAATAACGATTCACAACCTCTTAAAAGTGTGAAAATCTATTCTTGATTAATTAAATTATGAAGGAATGAAATTTCCAGTGACAATCAAAGATATTAATAATATTCAAAACAAACAAAAATATCAACATTTATATTTCTTGCTCTCATTTGCAGTTTATATTTTCAAAGGAAATTGCAAGATCTCATGGCATTGTTGTTAATTACTGAAGAAATCAAAACGCATTATGTCTTAAGGAAAGACTGTAATAAATTTATGTTGCATCAAACTAAAAATACAAAACACCTATGTTTGCATTGTTTACAATGCGTCAGTTCTGAAAAACCTCTTGACAATCATAAACAGAACTGCACACAAATAAATGGCAATCAAGCCATTAGAATACCTGGAAAAGGTCCTAATATATTAGAATTAAATAATTTTCATAAACAGTTAAATGTCCTGATTTAGTGAAGCTTTTCATGAACATACTGATTGTGATTATGGTTACCAGGTTGTCTGTTATGACGATAAATATAGTAGACCTGTGCTGATGAACAGAGGTGAACATACTGTTTATATATTTATGGAAACTGAAGTGCTAGAAGAACTAAAATGGTGCGATATTAAAAATATATTTGAATAACTATATGATATTTACAAAAGAAGATAGCCCAAATTTTGAAACAGGATTACAGTATTGGCATGTAATTTTGAAACAGGTGACAATGTACCTGATAAAGTAAAAGTTTTCCATTGTCACAAATATCACAGTATCAAGGCTTAGTAATCACATAATACATAATATCAGTAGTTAAACCGATAGATTTTATATATTTTATGTTTCCTTTAAATCTTCAATAAAGTAAATGATGAGGGCAATAATAAGGACTGTATATATGGTTTATAATGAAATCCTCCCCGTTTTGTCCCTAATTTAGAAGCTGGTTTTCTATATCCCGATGGTCTATTCATATTTTTATGAATGAGAAAATCTGGATATCGTTTATTAGCAGTATGTTTCGGTACATAAAGGATAAAGGTGATATTGAGTATTTGCATTGTCTCCAATGTAGACAAAATACAAAACATAAAACAAGAAAGTACTTATATTACGGCAAACTCTATGCCATCATCAGACCAAGTTTAAATACAACGTACTGAAGCAAATGTAAATATTACAGAAGTGGCGATGAAAATATAAAATGGATTAAAACCAGCAGAGAACTTTGCTTAGTCTCCTGACGATTGTAGCTAAAATTGTTTGCTTTTCCACGTGTACATTTTCATATCCCCAGCTCGGTAATATTTAAAGTCCAGAGTCCAGAGCATAGAACCACGATTTAAGTCTATTTTATACTTATATTATATTTTATACAGATATTCTGTTCTTTTACTACTAAAATACCCCTTCAATATTCTATTGCTCCTGGCTATTTTGAATCAAATATAGTTATTTTATATAGTCAATTTCCTAAAACGCAGCAAAACACACGTAAAGGAAAATTGTTTTATATAGCTCAAATATATAGACATGAATAAATCTAATCTTGAAAAATTAACCAAGGCTCAATTGATGGATTCATTAATGAAGCAAAATAGTGGACCAGTTCCCAAACCAAGAACCAAAACAACAATCCAGAAACCAATACCAGCTCTAAGAACTATAATAGAACGATCTGAAATAGCTTTGAAAGGGCATTAAAAATATACAAGACTTAGTAATTCACTCCAAAGATACCATGATAACCTCGAAACAAAGAAAATAACATTTGAAAAACCAAAAAACGGCTTATTTTAATGGTAAAACTTACATTATAATTAATGAAAATGATGTCAATGAAAGCTTGAGCAAATCAGAAACAAATTATATTAAATTTAATTTTTCAGTGAGAAAGTGAAGTATCAGGTCATAGATAATAGAATCTGTTGATGATCGTTGTATTAATACCATTACGTGCAAATTCGTATACAAAATTGCCTCAAGAGCTTAGAAATTCAGCTGAAGGTTTCATAAATCTAAAAAACCAAGATGATGAATGCATTAGATTGTGCCATATGAGACACAGAAATCCTCCAAAAACGACTCGCAACCTCTTAAAAGTGTGAAAAACTATTCTTGATTAATTGAATTATGAAGGAAAGAAATTTCCAGTGACAATCAAAGATATTAAAGAAACAACTTTGAAACAACTAAGGAGGTCTTCAAGGACTGCGATGTAAATCTAAGATCTTACACTGTTGAACTCGCTTGTATTATTTATTCCTTGAGAATGGCGTCATGAGGTCGCCGAAACGTCGGAACATTATATCGTTAGTTTTTACTTGCCTGTAAATTCCTAATAACATGGAAAAATTCATGGCTTTTATTTTAAGAAGACATTTAGTATTCATTAATAGTTTCCAGTTTCTGAGTTCACGTTTGGAAGTATTAGTAAGAAATTTACCTTGTGAAGTATTCAAATATACATCCGAAGAATTTCGGCATGAAAACTTCGAGACTATATGGACTCGTTCAATGGAATTGAAGAAACACATTTGCCAACTAAGGATTGCCTCTATACTGACATCAAGATTAATGAAAATATATCAGATCAAGACTACCAGCGTGCAAAAAATGTTTGGGATGAATTTAATCTAAGAAAAAATGGGTACATATCATGATTTATACCTAAAATTTTGATGTATTAAAGAATCAACATCTCAATTTCTTGACTTTATCTATCGAGTGGTAGATGATTTTATGTTTTTACTTGCGTGACTGAAAACCAAGAGTATCAGATAACCGCATCAAATCATTTGCTTATGGACATCTTGAAATAGAATAAGGCATTCATACCATTCTCACACGCTTGACAGCGTTGCTCGAGCTGATTTAGTAACAACGGCATTTCACAAAGAAGCTTCACAAATGAATAAGCGTTTCACTGAATAACTTCACAATTGGGGCATTTTAAAGTGACTTTTTGATTGGTTGAAAAAATTGAGAATCATTGCATGACAAAGAATCCAATTAACATTTCATGCTGTGTTTTAATTAAAAACATACTCATGACGCGTTAATGATGTTACTATGTTTCTTCAAAGTTCTTGATAAGCACAGTTATAGTCACAATTTTTCAGACACCTGAAAATGTTATATCCCATATTATCACAAATTTCACGCAACAATCATTTCGCCATAAATAAAATGTGAAATTTTGAAGTGACATTTTGATTGGTTTAAAAAAGTGGTACTTATGCGTGAGAATCATTGCATGAGACCTAACATACTTAATATTCCGCTTTGTGTTTTAATTAAAAAACATATTCACTGATGCGTTAATTACATTACTTTGTTTCTGCAAAGTTCTCGATAAGGTCAGTGAGTGAAAATTTTTTGGATGAGTGGAAATATTATAGAGCATCTTATTACTGATTCCAAGCAACAGCCACTGATTTCACCATTATAATCAACATGACGGCAACAAAAGAGTAGATTCTGAAAATATTTTAAATCCTTCTTTCATTCATTAGGTTCCTTTCTCATTTTAACATGTCACGAAAATGGCAGCCTTAAGCTCTCGTCAAACGGGAAATGTTTAGTGCTTAAACATTATCAAAGGTTGTTTGGTGGCCAAACATGTTGATGTTTGACCACGCCCTGGCCAAACAGTCAAAGCATGTTTGATTACACAAAGATCAAACATTCAGACGCAAGGAGTTATGAGTCATGTGGTAGTCCTTGGAACATATATCCCACAAGTATACATGTTTTTCCAAGGTGTGAACTATCCGCTTCTTCATTATTCTATCTCCTTGCTTTCGTTTAGCGTTTTATCTGCTTACGATTAGGAGTTTCTTTAACTACAACTTCACCCTCAACGGAAAAGCAACCTTCTTTCTCGTTCGCCATTTCCCGATTAGCTGAAACAGCCGTGTAAACAAGCCGCGGCATGAGATAGCGCAGTACGCATGCGCGGACAAAACATGTTGGTTATAGCTAGTGAAACGAACCAAACATCACTTATTAAACACGAGATCAAAAGAAAAGTTTTAAGCTGTTTCATCGACTGTGTGATGGAGTTAAAAATTATCAAAAACGACCAAACACAATCAAACATGACCAAACAAGGAAACACCTGTTTCAGAGCTTACGGATGTTTTGATACACTGTGTTAAGAGGTCATCATCAAGTGCTGAAGCGGAAGAGACTATCGCTTAAACGGCTAGACATCTACGAAGAGGAAGGGAAGCACTACTTGAGTTACAGTCCAGGGGTAAAATATGAAACATTGGAACATTCGTTTTAACTGCATGAATTGGTAGCATGTGAAGGAAAAAAGATTAGAAAAGACTGACAACGGACTAACAAACACCTATCTAGTTTGGCCACCATGTGTAAGGTAGGTGGCTACAGTTCACCTGTCAGACAGACGTGTTTCAGCGCTTGCGGATGTTTTGCTACGTTGAAGCGGACGAAATTAGCGCTGAAACGGTTAGATTTGTGCGAGGAGGAATGTAAGCAGCACGTGACATGCGTGAGTTACAGTCCAGGGGTAACATATAAAACAGTGGAACATTCGTTGTAACCTCAGTAAGCAGTGGAAGCAGAAGAAAGGAAGAAGGTTTGAAAAAGACTGACAACGGACTAGCAAACAAGTGCACCTATCTAGTCTGGCCGCTATGTGTAAGGTTAGTAGATACTGACAGCTGAGTTTTCATACAAAGGGACCGTTTATCCTTTCCACAAAGCCCAAATACGACATTATCGTTCTCCAACTTTATTCAGACGATACTTATGGGACTTTAGGCGTTTGTCGAAACATAATCCTGCAGCAAGTGCAAAATAAAAAATTGTCAGTGTGCGTGCATTTGTGAATGAAAACAGTTCCAATAATAGAAACTATAATTTTTCTTGCAGAAACCTTGCGCATCTGTGCTCCAAATGTCCTGCCTCTTGATGATGTTGCTTGCGTTGTCAAGCTCCACTTATGGCGAGGATTCTTCGACAAACAAGGTACGATGCTCCCTTTCGTTTAGTTGCCACATATACCTTCAATTTTCTATTTCTAACGCATTCACTCCCCTTTTTCCCCACCCTCTCTTTAATAAAATTCATTTGTTAATTATGTGTCTCTTCCTGGGGTAACGGTGGTCATGACTTTCGTCTCGGATGGTGGCTGCTCACACTGTATTCGCATCGAAACCCTCCTGTAACTTTTAAAGTATGGATCTTCCCAATTGCCGGTGACGACGGTGACATTTTAACTTCCAATATTTCTGACTTTGTCACTCCTTTGCTGGTTTTTCTTTTTGTCTTAGAAAATCCTCACACTCGATTCTCACTTTGTGGGGCTTAAACGCAGGCTTAGAGCCTGAATTCCAAAGAACTGCCCAAAGTCCAACTGTGTATCATTTACTAATAAACATCATTTCATGTATCTTGCAGGTTGTGAATTTCAATGTTCACATCAGTGAGTCCGGTGAAGAATACGACGAGAAAATCGAAGTCAACACAGAGAGGCAAACGGAGTCGTTTGAAGTTCCAGCTCATCCTGGAGTGAACCGTACTGATGTTCTGTACGATTTCAAAAAAGTAAGTTAACCCTATATGGTTCAAGACTTGCTTGGTGCCATCCACGCCGTTATGCGTTCGTAACGTGTAGTGCTAGCTTCTGTCACCTCTATTTCTGAAAAATGGCACGGCTTGAAAGCAACGTTCAACCAGTATAAAGTTGTTAAGTTCCTGAAGCATTACTTCCTTAATCAATTTTAATATTCCTGTTTGCTGATCACCAAAGATTTCCCGATAAGTATAGAAATCTCTTAAAATTACTCACCTCGAATACCCCTCTCCCCCCATTTTTCCCAATATCACCACCCTGCATAGAAGTTGTGAACTTCATTTCAATTCTGATAATATGTATAGTTAGCCAAACCTAAAAGCGGGTCTCCACAATAATTTTTTTCCTAACTTACGGAGGTCTGCTTATCGCATATTATTATTATTATTATTATTATTATTATTATTATTTATCAGTCATTTGTAGTCTCATTTTTCGTGCTCTCTCTTTCTCAGTCTCTCCTTGCCTCTCTCCATAAGTTCCTTTTCTTGTTGTCTTCAGGTGGTTGTTTTATTTCTCCAAAACGTAGTTGGGCGCGCAATTTCCAGCCGAAAACGCGGGTTGCCTATATGATTTCCCGCCAATATGCGGAATATACAACAAGGTTATGTGGAGTGTAACATTTCACATTGGCTCACATGGAGGTGTGAATGTACGCACAGACGTTCGGGACGTTATAAGCAAAATTTTTCGCATTGAAAGATTACCATATTTTCTTACCCACCGTGCCTCGAGCGCGCGCAGCTCCGGCGCTATCACCCAAGAAGATCATTCACAGGTAAAACGTCCTAAATTTGTTTTCCTATTACCTTGCGCAGAATTTAACCATGCTGCGGTTCCCGGAAAGCAAAGTTTGTTACCTGTTGCCTCTTGATAAAGAGATGTCAAATCCAGAGAAACTGATAAGTGATCTTGAGACAAACGAAACAGGTAAGAACCCGTTAACTTCTATGCCCCTTTTCAACAGAGTTTTGGTTTTCTTTCGTAATTCAAAGTGGAAACACATTGGATTAGCAAGAGGATAAGGACGACAGACTTAAGTTTATTTACATCGCTACATGCTTAAAAACAGAAGATAAAAGGTTTGCAGTTCATTGTCGAGAGAAATATCGCTCGTTTCCCTCGGTGTCGCTGTGATTGAAGAGCACTGAAAACTCGCAACTTTTTCCCAACCAAACTTGCTTGCACACATTTTGTCGCGCTCCTCGCCGGCTACATCTATTTACTTCCAATTGTGATTGGTCCTCCGCGGAGTTTCCATGTATTGTAAATGGTCAGAATAACTCCATTGGTTTTTGCAGAGTTTATTACAAAAAGCCCAAACTTTTGCCGTACATAACTGAAGGAAATTTAAGCCCATCTGCTTTCCTAAAAAGCTTAATATTCTAGTGGAAACTTTCCCAAGGAGGCATTTAAGTGGTACTTCTACGATACCAGAACGAGGTTCATACTAGTTCTCCCTTGTGGCTTTGTATTCGTTTGCACGAAGGAGTTCAAAACCATTCAAATGAATGTCATCCCAGTAGCATGCAAACCTACCAAAGGAATGGCGTTTGCGGCGTTTAATCGCGTTTTTTTTTGTTAGGTAGAAATGGTTGAACCTGCACTTACACAGGCTCTATCTAGTATCTCGCTGCTGGAAAAGAACAAATAAGTAAACAAATAAACGTGTTTAGACTCATTATACGCTCATTTGATTATCAGAAAAATATCACAGAGGACAGGCGCACAGACAGCGCATGGATTAGAGAAGAGGAATTGAATGAGCGGTCCTTTCTCAGCGATGATTTGCAACAGTTCTGTGCTGGGTACCCGATTTACCGCGTGAAAAAGACACAGGACTCGTTATCTGCGACAAGAATTGAGAAAGGAGGTAATGTGCATCCAGTTGCGGTGGTGGTAGTCAGGTTAATATTCTGAACCTGGCAATGCGATTTTCCAGAGAAATTTAAGTTTCTGGTTGGTGAACGTTTAGCGTTAGTTTTTGAGAAAAAAAAATGTAAGTGGAAGTGATAGAAGTCGAAATGTTGTTTCTATTCAGAATCTACGAGTGATTATCCTAAGACTACCCGAAGGCTTTCTGCTTGCTTATAATTTCACATGGTATTTCGCAAGCATCTTTACAACTCAATTCCAACCTCTCACAACAACTTGAAATGTGGGCGAACTGGTAACCCACCTCCAATTCCTCGTCCATCCATATAAGATGGCGTTATGACAATAATAATAATAATTTAGAACTTCTATAGTGCATTTTCCATGTTTATAAGATCAAATGCACTTAACAAGCAGATGAAATTGGAATTTGGAAATGTTGGTTTTTGTAGAGAGGGAAAAATCGGAGCAGAGAAGAGAACCAACAACAAACTCAACCCACATATGACGTCGGGAATCGAACCCGGGCCACATTGGTGGAAGGCGAGTGCTCTCACCACTGCGCCATCCCTGCTCCCCCACAATTAGGAAGATTAACTAACGACGACAGCGACGGCAACGCAAACGTCATTTCAAAAAATAACTCCACTTTTTCGAAACGCATTGCGCCTTTCTGCGCCTTTTTCTTTAACTAAATCTTGACTTTTTATAGGCTGCAAAAGGTACGAAATCCAGCCATCATCATGTCATACGACCGAGCAAGTAAGGGGCATGGGTCTATTCCCGAATTGACGTCACAAACTGGAAATAAAGCTAATGTTTTAAATGTTTTTTGGAATAGGTGCAAAGTTTTATATTGTTTTGTTTTAAAAAAATATTTTGGAGTCAGGAGCATTTCAACTTAGAAAATATCAACTTTCCTGGGACTAAATTGCTTGGAACGGCGAGGACATAAGGAGAAAGAAAAAAACATTTGCTGTCATGCGCTATTGAACATATACACATGGAAAATGCGCTATATAAGTTCTAAGTTCTATGCGCTAACATTCTCAAGAAAACACTAAAAAGTCTGATCATTTTACTTTGTCTTTTTCCCAAGGACGGCAAAAAAATGTACCAAACTACAGAAAACACGTGCGAGAAATTGTTTTTGCTCATTGAAACTTTTTTGTTTTGTGGCGTTCTTGTTCCCGTTGCCGTCCTCGCTGTTTAAGCTTACGCTAGTGCTTTATAAGAAATTGAAGATCAAACATTCTTACAGCTTCTGGTACCAGTGAGTGACTTTGCATTTAACATGACAACAAGAGCCATAATGGCTTTTAGCTCGGAGAAAATTGCAGGATGTAGCTTGGAGAGGTCGTGCAATGTTGTCATTGCCACTTGTCTTTTGACATAAGAACCAAGATCAAAGGGTCGTGAACGCAAATATGAGATTTCAAAATTAATGCCCGAAGGATAAAGCGACAGTGATTTATCCTATGATTTTGAGTCTTGTAAACACCGATATTAAAGTACGGTTCCATTTTGGGATATTGTCTCTCACCTGTTCCAGTTAAAATTTCTCTGATATTCAAAAGCTTTTGGTCACTATTAGGCTGTTCTGACTTTTGTTAAGCTTGTGTTTCGTGTACCGGGATCACTCATTTGTTGATTACAAAAGGCAACCAAACACTGTTTTATCTGATAAGAGTCTGATAAGAATAGCGTATTCCCGAACATTGAGAGGGCACGAGAGAATGATTTAGACATCCGTTACAGGAATTCTCATATGCTGAAAGACTCGTTGTTGCTGTGTAAAAATTTTCGTTTTCACTTATCTGAATGCTAACAAATGATCGTGGTGTGATCTGTTCAATCAAGCGTAACGCGGTGATAATTATCTCCTGTGAGATGCGTCTCTCACGATTTTCAGTTGTTCTGAGCTGCTGTACTTCGAGCAAAATAATTTCGAACTAACTTTGGCTCACAAAACGGGCGTTTCGTTACCATATTCAAATAAGAGGATATTTTGTTTCGTCTGTATGCAAATTTTTGGCGTCTGTTCACAGAAATGACAGAATATCTCCGGCAGTTTTATTGCGGTTTTTCCAGCCAGTTTACCGGCGGTAATTTAAAACCAACTGTGACAGGTTATTTGCTTGTTTATTATAACAACGTCATGGACAACAGACTTTTGAAGTCTTGTTTATTGTCTTATGTATCCTTTGTTAACCACGCGCGTATGTAAATGAGGAAGCGATCAACAAACAAAAGGTTCCGTTCCAGAGTTTCATTAACCCATTGACTACCAGCTGTTTTTACGTTTTCGGAGTGATTTTCCACCTATAAACGATGAATAGCAATTTGTGACTCTTTATTAGCTCAGGGGTGGGGGGGGGGGGGGGGCTGGACGTGGCTAATTTTTTATCCGTGAAGCAACAACAATGACCCAAGTTTGGTTTGCTTGCGAGTTTTGCTAAGTTTACAGCCATTTTTCATCTTTAGCGACTGCCTGATGAGCATCATTAAGCATGACGGTAGCTAAGAGTCCACTTTCTCAAAGAATCGAGCAAGGTGATGTACTTTGTTGTCGAATTTTTGCTTGTTACTCGACGAACTGGGAATTTGGCCGGTCGGACACTTAGTACCTTTGGGACTCGACTACTGATGAATTTCTCGACCTACCGCCACATATTTTGGAATTTGTGAGCACTGAAGATGACCGCAAGCAGGAAATTTTGGCGGTAGGTCGGAGTGGCTGTAGACTTGGGGGAAGGGACGGGCACTGTCAAAAATTCTCGTTAGTTCCCAGCATGCAACGCGCTCGAGATGTTGAAAATGTCTGGAAGGCCCGAATGCACTGGAACTAAAGGCTGTATCTACGCTCGGGAGAAGAATATGAACAAAAAAAGTCATTTCTAAGCTAGAACAAGGACTAAATTTCGTTATGATGGTTGAAGTTTGGTTTTTTGACGATGATTTCCTTAAAAAACATGAAGGCGAAAAGGGGCATTTTTGTCGTTTCTCTTTGACGTTAAAAACGGTCAGTTTCGTTCTTGTCCAAACACAAAAGGCGATATTTGGTAAAAATCGCTATGTTTCTTGCGTTTATTGGATATCCAAACCTAAAGGACATTCCATTTCGTGCTCGCAACTAACAGTTAAGGCAATATTCGCGCGATTGAGAAAGTTGCAATGTTTTGAAGCATGGGAGTTTTTTATGGCCGGTTTTGACCAGCACGGGTGCCAATGGGTTAACAAAATCTTGGGAAAAAGTGCGCATTATACACGGGTAAATACGGGTAAGCAACAGAGCTAGATTGTAACAAGTAGAAAAAATGCTATAAAAAGTAAAAAATGTCAAGCAAGTAAAGTATACTTACCACACTTAAAACCTCTTTTCACTGTGGCGCAATCTCAGGGCATTCAAAATGGCGACTGAACAAACTTTGGGTGCTGTCCCGTTGATGACGTACCACTGAGCATGCGTATTATGAGCAAAGTCGTTTTGTCCGCCAACTGCATTTCTAAGCTCGGGCTGAGCGCCGAGTAACAATTCCATCTGTAAATACTCATTGTGGCACTACGTAATTCATTTCTGCTTCAAGTATCATGATAATGCATGATATATCTTGATTTAGTAAAAAGCCAAACGTCACTTTTTTGTTTTCTTTTAACAGAAGCAGCCGGACGAGAGAGAAAGCGTCGGTCGTGCCGTCAGAAATGCTGGGTGGTGGGAAGAACATGCTGCCGGTATCGGCGTTGTATCAGGGTTTTCTTTGCTACGGTTTGTTGGAGGGCACACCGCGTTGTCAACATTGTCAGGTGTGGAATCGTTTGCCAACCAGAATTCCCCGATTTAAGCCGCGGCGATCTGTGTGAGGGCTAAATACATAAATTTGATAGAGAGCGGTAATCTGCCTCCCCCAATTTTAGTTTGTTAGGATTTTTCCGTGGTTTGTCGTCTCCTGTTGAGTCGAACAAACGCCTCCTCTTGTTCAAACGAAAACGAGTAGTCACAAGATACAACTGAGATTCGCCTTTTGCGTCGCTCCTTTTTAGTGTTTCTTATTCTTATTACTCCTTATTACTCCGGATGAGCACGAAAGGAAAAGCAACTAGCTGACAAGTCGTGTTTAGATTAAGTGCCATACAGAAAAGACACAATACTTCACTATGGAAAGGACTGGGATCAAGAGTGTGACGTGAGGGATTGTGGGATTGTTTGGGAAAAGCGATTTTGTTTTTTGGATTGCACGTCCCCCCCCCCCAAACAATCCTACAATCCCTTGCGCGGCGACTCAGTCCCAGTCTTTCACAAAGTGAGGGATTCTTAACGGTCTGGTTCAAGAAACTGGGGTGTTAACCATTAGGCAGGGAAACTGTTTCATGCCGGATTTGTCGATTGGAGCACAAATATTTGTAAGACTTTATAACATTTTCATCTGAAATTTACCGTATTTCCGAGGCACTACTTTTCCCTGTTGGAATTGCAAGGCATTGTAAACGGATAGCCTTGTCTTTTTCGGTTGGTATGCTGTTTAGAAAACAAATAACCTTAGCATTGTTCAAAGGTGATGGCATTCAGTTTTTCTTGCTATTGGAAAGCACCCCGTAAATTAAGACTTCAGTTTAAGGTAGCAGTTGGTGCATTGACAGTATTCTTGATGATAGTGTTTTTTGTATTTAGTAGTTTCGGTGTTGCTCATGTATCAGAGGTGTGATAATTGAAATAGCTAGTAGCAATGTAGTGCTGTATGTAATCATTTTGCATATGAAATTAAACTTTTGCCCTTTCAACTTTTCATTCGTCATTCTAAGCAGTGAAAAACTTGATAAAAGGAAAAATACAAGGAAAGTCCAAACCAGCGCAAACAATCCTATGAATGACGTCTGATGTCATACTCGTAATTAAACGACTTCCTTACGTAATGTCCGATAATCAATAACAAATGGGATAAGGAGTGGATTATTGCACTGTCTTATAAGGTCGTTACTGAAGTCAATTACGATTAAGAGTAAAGTTTTGGGTAACTGGAGGCACGCCTTATCTTTTAAGGCAATTAACACTAATGGCGAAGCTTACAAACTTTTACTAGCGATATTGAAATCAGGTTCGTAAATCTAAATTCACGGAATAGTTTGATGAAAGAAGCGAAGAAAAAAGTTTGGCTGAAACAAACACATTTAGAAGTGGTCAACAACTATCTTACTTCCATTGTGCGTACTCAAGCAAAAAGTATCTGGCATTGTTGAAGTGTTTTTCATGTTTTCTGAGTTGGTGTGATCCCTGAAAACGTTACAACCATAAACAAAGCACAACACTCTTCAACAGCTTCAATTTGGACGATTACACAGCGGTCTGCCTTGAACAGAATAATACCACTACCTATCGATCAACAGCGCTGTGAGCAACAGTGCGGAGAGACTGGAACGAGGAGAAAAAAACCCGAAAAGAGACTGGAAAGAGGCGTGAGAAAAAAGTCTCTCCTCAGCGCGTTTACTTTATATTTCAGCAGTCTCTCCACGTTATTGGTGTGTGCGCGCGATGACATAATTGAACAGGGCTGAGTTGCTCGAAGCATGGTTAGCACTAACCATTGTTCAAGATGTATTAAAACCTATGGGTTGTCATGGTATCTAACCCGGGTTATCGCTAACCATGCTTCCAGCAACTGGGCCCAGTTCGCAAGTGCTGTAGAGAATTGGGTTAACTTCAAGTAGCCCTCTTTAGCGTGAATCCACGGAATCTTATGTAATCCTTGGAAATTTGCATACAATTTTCCCTTGCAATAAGTAAAATATTCTTGAAAGGTCTTTGTGTCGCGATTATTACTTCCCAAACAAACCGTGCAACTTATCCTAACTTTCCTGTTCTGTCCCCGTGATGTTAACGTTTTTTAAATTGAGAACTTTCTTTGCTGTCAATTTTAAACCATTTCAATGCGACAGTAATAAGATGAACTTGGTCACTAGGTAGCTGGTTTTTTAAAGTTGTTTCAAGGCCCCGTTTTATGCCATTCGCACTATTACGTCAAATCTCAGCCGTAATGTAAGGTCTCCTTACAATGCGATTTAGCAGATGAAATCCTAATAACGTAAAAACTCAGTTGACGGATAAAACTATCTGTGAAAACAATTTGTATAAGCAATTTTCATTTTCGTCTTCCACTCTTTGGCCAAATAAATTGTTTTGTGTGCAGGAGGATGGCACACCTCGGGTACAAAAGTAAAAGTTGCATGGTCCGGAACTACGTACCACATAAAGTGAGGTAATTGTTGGCATTTAAAGTACAGTTTTCCTGACATCTGTAGGCTGAATGGAGAGATCATTTTTGAAGACGTCAACTCAGGCAATGTCAGGAGCCCATGACTAGGAGCGTGCAATTCCCATATTGAGCCTACGTCACGGCATTTTTACAGACCGATCTATTTTTAGACTATCTTTTCCCGCAAAAAGAGCAACACGAAACAATAGGTTTAATGAGCAAAAACAAAGGCCCTGCACGTGCAGATACGTGTGGTGTCATCAGGGCTCCTGTGGGAGTCTGATATTCGCGGGAAATTCAATCTAAAAATATATATTGGTTCCAGTGAAAACACCGTGACAGGAATATAGGGCAGTTGTACGATCCTAGTGATGGGCTCCTGGCGTTGTTAAGGCATGATTTGAAGTCTAATTTGCATAAAATCCGAAAACTATAATTACATCGCGAAGATTTAACGAAAACTTGGCAGTGACATAAGACTTGAAGACCTTAACTGATTTTTGTTTCAAAGGGACGAGCACTTTGGTCACGTGACTTGTAAATAAATATTCATGGTGAAATATCTAAGCAAAATGGGGAAGATAAAATGAAAACGAATTCTTTGGTGTCACACGTTTGCACTTCAAGTGCTTGAAATGGATTAGCCTTGTCGGCGTGTTCACATTAAATAACGGTCTTGCAATTACGGGAAATAGGTCACGTGGCATTAGAAATGACTTAATAACTTCTCAAAGAAATAATAGGTACCACCATACAAGGCTAATTCATGATGAACTTTCAAGGTGTAATAGTATGGCACCTGCTTAATAACTACTCATAGAAATAATAGGTATTAGTATATACCACACAAGTGAATAGCAGTTTTCGCGCGCTCTGATTGGTTAACTCGGAGGTGAATAGCAAGTACTGTTCACCTCCGAGCAGCCGGCGCGCGAGATTTTACAATTTCCGACCGCTTGTCGGTATATCATCACACAAAGTAATGTTTTGGTCCGCTAATTATTCAGCTTGAGTAGTAGGATCGGTATTAGTCAAATACCACCTCCAAACAACACACCCTCCTCGCTCCGCTCGTCGGGATGTGTTGTTTTTCGGTGAGTATTTCACTAATACCGATCCTACTACTCGGCAAACACCCGAGGAGCGGAGCAACGAGGGCAACAATGGAAACAGATGCGGCGCTGTGGGTTGCAGGCGGGCGGGCGGGCGTTGTTGGTTGCGGGCGGGCGATGTTGGTTGCGGTTGGTTGTGGTAAATAATTATTTTTTGTGTGCGTAAAATCCGCGGTTATATCTGGTGGCCCGGCAATTGAACAATGGTGAGCGGGGGGTAATGGAAGGTAAGCAATTGGTAAACCCTGCTATTCCAAAAGAAGATAGTTGTTTGGTTCCTTATGACATCATTATTGATGTTAAACCCGTTACTGAGCACACCGAAAGTAACAGTAGCGGCACTGAAATTTCTGACAGCGATAGTGATGACGATGGCACCGACGTGTCCTCGAGCACGAATTTAGACCAGGCGCTCGTTTCTCAAAACCCCGGAAAACATTTCGGGCCCGAAAAGTAATTTTCAACTGAGTTTTCTTTTGATTGCTACTAGCTTTGGGGGCAAACTAGCCCAATGTATTTATCAATTTTATAGCAAGCTTTAATAAAAGAGTATTAAAAGTATTAGAAGAATAATTTCTCGTAACGAACCTTGTGCACGTAAAATAGTTTTTCGGGCCCGAAACGATTTCGGGAGTTTTGAGAAACGTGCGCCAGGTTCCGAAAGATGAAACTTTTCTATTGTTTTCCCGAATGTTTTATGACGGTTTCTTCAATGGAAAAAAAAATGTCCCCGCACTGCAATAGTTCCTGTCAGGAAAATTGATGAAGAGGACGAAAGCTTCAAACTCTCACTTGAAAGGGCAAGGCAAATAGACAGCTATCAGGGGTTTGTTCCAAAAATAAGAGAATTAAGTTTTGAATTTGAATACTATAACGAAACAGTGAGTGATACAATTAGCCCATGTTCTGATGAAGAAAAGGGCCGAAACGGAATGAGATGTTGGTTAACAAAAATGAATGTTGTGTCCAAAATTAGCTTTTAGCTAAATACCTTGACACTTTAATAAAGTTTATGTATGTATGTATGTATAGAGTACCAGTAATCCATAAGGACCGACTTATTCCACTTTTAGTATGTCTTCATAAAAATCAAGTTGCAATTGGTGCATTGATAGAAATAAATAAATACGTGTTTTCAATTAATGGAATATAATTTTCAAGATTTGTTAGAAACAAAGCAAGAACATTTATACTCAGAGGAGAAAACCACTTCAAATCCTAAAAGAATAGCTGGTATGTGATCGAAAGCAACCAATTGAAAAATAAATTTTGTAATTTATAAGATGACGTTTTATGCTGGCTGGCGGTCGGTGTCAAATGAAAACTGCGAGTTAGTTAAACTTTATGACATAGGTATAAAAAACAAAAAAGAGGTATCAATTTTTGAGGGGCCATTGCACATATTTTTAGAAATTAAGTTAAAAAAAAAAAACGGCCTTTGGTTTTGCAAGGTCGATTTATAACCAAATAACGGGAGATGATAACTTTAAAACCGGGCTATATGTGGAAATTCAAAGAGAGAAATTATTGGAAATAATAAACATTACATTGGCAGACGAAAAATTTAGAACACACGTTAAACAAATATGCAACACAAATATATAATGGGGTGTTTACTTTCCAAACAAAAATGCCCAGGCGGGTTACCGTTCGTTGCTGCAGGCACTGCACATGCCACAACATATTTTACTGATCTTCAACTTCGGCACAATGTATGTTGCGCATTGGTTGAAGAAATCGAAAAATGGCTTGTGAAAATTATAACACAAAAACACAAAAACTATTACTGCCCTGAGGAAGAGTTTCAAAAAGTGTTAAACTTACTTTAAAACGATGAAGCTCCGTGGAGGCACATACAAAAGACAAACGATTACCGTTTCATTGGTGAGTGTGCTTATTTATGTTTGAGGGTGCGGTATGAATTACCAAAAAAGGAAAGAGATTACATGAATGAGTGGTTGACAAATGAAGGGTTTTATGAAACGGTCAATTGAAAAAATGTGTCCCCAGAATAATGGTGAGCGACCAAAAAAAAAGGTTTGGCCAATCAAACCACCAAGGCGGTTAACCCCCATAATGAAAAGGGTGCACAATTTGCCCCCCGAACTTCGAGAAATGATCCGCCAAATGGTCACAAACGAAAAAAACAAAAAAAAAAACATAAATGGAGGTGGGTCCACTTTGACATAAATCATTTATTTGCTGACAAACCGTTTTGTGAAAAAACAGGTTGTTTTACAAAACTTAGAGTTGTGGGATTAGAGTGTGTGTGTATTGCGTGTTTGGTTAATGAAGAATGGCATAGCTTTGGGCATATAAGTGAAAACCTGAGAAATTATGATACAAAACATTTAACCCCATACGACCCAGAACATAAACACATTAGCACCATTTGTTTTAACAGATCTTTATCTGATAGAGAGCCCAAACTTGGAATATATGAATCCACTAAAATTAAGGACTACTGGTACCCCTTTTTCAGATACAAATGGAGCCCGTATTATTACAAGATAGAGCCTTGGCGTTCACCATTTAACGGGCGTATAAGAGGCGTCTATTGAAAAAAGGCTTGCATGTATAATGAAACCGCCAAGCTGGAATGCAGTTCACGAAGAGCTTTGCTCTTTTCTTGCCGGCGCGCCATTCTGCAGAATTGAAGAGTGTTACACGATGATAACAGTGTGCGGGAAATGCACATACTGCCGCCGCAACGGATGTTGCTTGGTGTGCATGTTGAAAAACAAAACGCATAATCTGTTGTGGCGCGGCGAAACCGTTGAAGCATTTGCAGAAAAGTGGTGGATAGATATATACCCATGGCTGCCACACTACTGTTATTAATGTGTTGGGGGGGGGGGGGGGGTGGTGGTGCCCATTGCAAGAAAAATACAAGGATGGCCTCGAACAATAGAGGAAGAGGTGCGCGCCGAATTCAGGCGGGTTGTTAACGAAATGGGTGCGCCGTGCCGTTTGTACTGACCCCAATTGAGCAAATATTTTGTTGGGTATATGGCAGAGGCACCGGTTGAAAGCAGCCAGTTTTGGGGGATTATTTGAACGAATAGCAAGTTATGGATGGAGTGACTTCAGTTTTAATTGATTGTTTGCAAGCCGACAATAAATTTAGAAAAGAATTTATTAAGCGATTGCAAGTTTGTATTGGTTTGAAAGGGGGGTTTAATTCTTTATTCTGGGGGATGTCCGACAAGGAAATTGTTGGCAAAGTAAATGAAATTTTAATTCGTAGGTTGAAAATTAACAAGGAATACAGAAAAAAAAATATTAAGCTATTGCAAGAGTTTGAGGAGAACGAAGTTAATGGGTTGGTTTAAAACAAAACCTCGGAGGCTGGCCCCCCAATTTAACAAAAGAGTTGTTGGGTATATGGCGGAAGTGCCACAGCCAACCCGCGCCGAAATCCACAAACAAATGATTTGTGGTACTGAGGACGAACCAAGGGACTTTGAGTTTCTTTGTGATACCATTAAAGAATATTTTGACAACGCGAAAGAAATAGAAGAAGAGCGGCTTTAAACAGTTAAAACCCTTTTGGCTGACATAGAAAAAGAATTGGTTTCTTTGGAGAAACTTCACAAGAAAGAGCGCGTACCGACACACGGCAATTTAAAAACAACGATACCAAAACTAAAAAGTTTGTTTTCAAAATCAATCATGCTGTGGGGAAACAAAGAAGTGAATGAAACAATTGCCAATTTAATCGACCGTTTTGAAAAGATTTGTGTTATGGATGATTTTGAAGTATAAAAATATGGGAAGCAGCGGTGAAGCGGGGTCAAAGCGAATCTTTGACCAGGCAATAACGGTTTTCGTGCATTTGCAGGCAACCCACGAGGCAACAAGAAAAAACGCTCAACTGCAAAACATCATTGCCTCAGTGAGATAGACGGTTGAGTTTTTTGTGCAGGATTTGGCGTCAAAAAAATACCATGAGTACGACTCAACCTCCTGGACAAACAGTTTGAAAGAGCAGGTTGACACGTTTTTGAAAGATAACCCCGACAAGGCCGGCACTCTTGACCTTGTTTTGAAAGAAGAAGGGCAAAAACTGTTGGCGGCCGTGAGCAAAACGTTTGGAAATTGAAAAACGTGTTCTTTATTATATGGAGATGCCACTTCCGCTGGAGCTGAAAGCAAAGATTTTGGGGGAAACAATTAAACAAAAAATTCAAGACAAAATTAATATGGGGTGGGATAGAGTTCACAAATTTTTTAACTGCGCGTGTAAAGCCGGGCATGAGTTTATTTATCCTTCTTTAATTACTTTTTGTAATCGATGTTTGGGATCGCGAGCCATTTTTTCCCC
This sequence comes from Pachyseris speciosa, assembly GCA_016490735.1. NCBI lineage: Eukaryota > Metazoa > Cnidaria > Anthozoa > Scleractinia > Pachyseridae > Pachyseris > Pachyseris speciosa. Next base: position 645,704 of record JAEMWC010000061.1, read on the forward strand.
CAGCTCAATACTTAATGGGTATTTCGAATGCTTTCAAGACGACTTTGACAACATGTCGGACTTCCTTTTTCTGCCATCTGAACACAGGGATGCTTATAACAGAGAAACCTACTTAAAAGAAGCCTGGAAGCAAATGGAAAAATTAATAAAAATCTTCAACAAAATTGAAAATTTAATGAATAAATACCCAGACCGAGCTTTTCTTTAGCGTTAATTGCGTTCCGGAACAGCGCGTGGCTCCACTCTCTTTGTTTCCAGGGAATTTCGTCAAGCGCCTTAACCATTTTTCGGTCAGCAACGTGCTTGCATTTTTTCGTCCTCGCCGTACTTCTGCACGCGAAAACCGCAGCTGCTGTAATCCACATCGTGTTGCATTGCAACCGCATCAGTTGCGCCGGTTGGCTGCTGGAAAATTTCCAAAATTTCCCCCGTTTCGGGGTCATAATCCAACTGGCGTTTTAAAGGGTTGTAAGGCCCGGTATACTTGTGGCCGGGGAGCGTCCAATCCCCCTTCGGTGCGGGCAGCTTGCCAATTAGACTATGAATGTTGTATGCATGTTGCCATAATAGTTTTGCAATGTGTGTTTCAAAATAGTCTCAAACCCCCGTCCCTTTGTCAAAGCGTGGCCAAACGACGCCCATTTTTGAAGCTCCGCCGGGGAAGCGAAAACCAAATTACCCAACAAGCCAGCGCCGTAGCCCTTTGACTTAATCCACGACCCGTAGCTGCGGGTGCCGCCCTGTTTTTTGTAATCCGCGTATTGGCGTTTGTATTCGGCGACCATCTCTCGCCCCTCTTTAGCTGAAACTTCAGGGCCCTTGAAACGTGTGGGGTTGGAATCAATATCCCAAAAACTTTTGAAATCGACAAAGGGGAAAGGTACTGGAATTCCCCGGCCCACCTTGTCCAGATCAGGTCTGTCGGTTTTGTATCGGATATTGGGTCGCACTTTGGTTGAAAGCTGGTTTAAAGCTTCACGGCCAACCTTTTGAAACAGGGGGGTGGCTTTTCATATTCCATAGTCAATTGCTGTTTGCTGCAGTTGCGGATTTCTCATCGCCTCCGACGCGTAGTACCTGCCCATTTCCACCCCCTTTTTTTGCAAGAAACGGAACGCCGTGGTGAAGAAATAGATCCAAAGCCGTGCCGGCAATGTCTGTGCCAATTCCTTCACCCTTCACTTTTTCACCTTTTTGTTTTCGCGGTTTTGTCACCGTTTGTTTCACCGTCTTTTTCGGTGCGGTTCCCCCCATCGGCAAAAACCGCGTTTTGGTTGCTCGACAAACCGCGCACTTTGCTTTGCCTAACTTGCGGCCGTTTTTTGTTGTTGTAACAGTTTCAGACCTCGCAACATTTGGGGTTTTGCGTTTGTCGCGGACGCAATACCATTCCACCATGGTATATTTGAATGTTATTGTTTGGGGTGAGGTACGGCGAAGTTGAAGAGATTGGCGCACTTGCTGCGTGTTTAATATTGTCAGTGACGCCCTTCAAGGCTTGCGGGCCCAACAAACGAAACGCGCTGCCCCAAGAGGCGGTCGGATTCACGAACATGCTTGCCGCATAGGCCATCTTGTCGCGCAGCGATGGGGGCCCCGGTTTCGCCATGGCGCCGCCCTTTTGGAGAAAATAATTCTTCACAACGGCTTCATTTCGGCGCAAATCGGGGGAGAACCTCTTCAAAACGTTGTCATAGCTAACCCCCTTGTTCCGCTCATTTAGAAACAGCAAACAGTAGTACCCGCACCGCACACTGTTAACTGTTTGAATTTGGTTGTCATTGCGAAGGAAGGTTTTGAGCCCCGCTTTCAGCATTTCTCTTTCCCATTCTAACGGGGGTGCTGACCGAAAGATTCGAAGTACTCCATGTCTTTTCCGGGCAAGCAGGCGACCCAGTGCGTGCCCAAATTGCCCAAATCATCCAAATTCAAAATGCAAGGCGAATGATGCAGAGGTTTGTATTCATCCCGCGAGAAAATGCCTTTGATGGGGATGCGGAGGGCTTTGCACCAATTAGTCAAATCAGCATTCGACAGAGGAACATCCTTGAATTTTACCAGGGCCTTTTTTTTTTTCGTCCCAGCTTGCCACAACTGGCGGGGGTCGATACCATGGAGGATTAATCTGCATTCCTTGCCCCATTCGGGGTGGAGGAGAACGGGAAGGGCCGACTTGCATCCCCTTTCCAAACACACTTTTCACCAACTCGATGGCGAGGAGGACCCCAATCGAAGCCAACATCCCCAAAAAACCCCCATACTGCGCGCGCGCTTCCCCCGCCGCTGACCATTCCTTGTCCGACCAAGTATCTTTCAATCTCCTTTTTCTGAGCCGGGGTCAACCTTTGAACCAAATTGTAAGGCTCTACTTCCATCGGGCCGTACCCCTTCCCGAAAATCTTTTGCAGAATTTTGTCTGCACCGAAAGAGATGCCGGTCTTTGCCGCCTCTTTGGCGGCGGATTTCAATGCGGGAACCACAAACGGGCGGGCCAAGGAAAGCAGCGACGAAAAAAGATTGCCGCCGGTTTGCATAAGTTTGGACATTTGTGTTTTGCTGATTTTCAAATCCGCGCCCCTCTTTGCAGCGGCGGCTTTCCTGCTGTGGTTGATTTAGGTGGCAGTCAAAAGAACAGAATCGCCGCGCCCAACTTGTTCGGGTTTAAGACGCAAAGAAATGGCAATTCGCGCGGCGGCGGCCTTTTGCAGGCGGGCTTTCTGCCCAGCTGTCAAGGCAATCTGAAATGGGTGGTATTGTGTCCCCATATATAAAGAGAATTTTTACTCCACAACCAATTCGTTTCCGTTTTTCACAATGACAAACTCCTTTTCACTCAAGACGGCCGCGAAAATTTTGTAATCCTGGTCATCGGCCGGTTCATTTAACGTGAATTCCAATTCCATGTTCATGGCATCACCCGTCATGCTTTCTTTCGTGGCGCGGAGGTCAAAGTAAAGGACGGGGTAATCCCTGCCTTTCAACACATTACATGGCCTTTTCACAAGGTTAAAGTTTTAGGGGTCTGGTTCTCTACAATCAAAGGGAATCTCTGATACTTAATTATGAAGAAAAAAAGGGAAAAAATTTCTAAAATAATCGAAAATTGGCAGTTCAGAAGATTAACACTTCTTGGGAAAATAACGGATCGCAGTTAGTCTACCTACGTCCCATCACCACCTTAAAGAAATAAGGAATGTCCTTTTCAATTTTTTATGGGATGGTAAACCCGATAAAATTAAAAGATCAGAAATAATAAATGATTATGCAGAAGGTGGTCTTAAAATGTTGGACATTCAAAGCTTTAACCGAGCCCTTAAGGCCAAATGGATTCAAAAATACCTAGATCCACAGAACAAAGGAAAATGGAAATTACTGTTAGCCACAATATTGAGCTTCTTTTGCACGGTAACCTCAATCCAGATGACGTTGTCTCTTTGGGGATTGAGGAACCCTTCACAAAATAATTAATCGAAACTTGGTCTCGTATTAATTAAAAAAAAAAAAAAAACTCTCAAACTTTGGTGAGACTCCAATCTGGTACAACTCTCTTATACGCATCAACAATAAGCCCATTTTCTATTGGAGCTGGTTTTCGGCAGGTATTTCCCTCATAAGTCACCTCCTGGGAGAGGATTCACTTTTTTTGGAGTTCGATACTTTTAAGAAAAAATTCGGAATGAAATGCCATTTTCTCCAGTATTACGGCGTAACTTGTGCAATCTCGAATCTGAAACGCAAAAATTATTGTCCGCCAACGAGAGGTGTTACTACTGACACCAAAAATCTTTTGGCCTCACGAGAGTTCTGTAAGTTAGCTTATAAAATGTTTCTAACACAAAGTACCTCTGCCCCGTGCAAAAGTCAGGGAAAATGGCTTGCAGACTGTAAAGCTCTTGGTTTCGACACGATAGACTGGAGTAAGTCGTACACGGTGGCCTTTCTATGCACCAATGAATCTAAATTACGAATCTTTCAGTTTAAACTTCTACACAGAAAATTAGCAACCAACTGTTTCCTTTTCAAAATTGGGATTGTTGCTAATGACCAGTGCACTTTCTGTAAAGCAAGCTCAGAAACTCGCCTGCACCTTTTTTGGGACTGTCCTGTTGTTAAATCTTTCTGGAATGAAATTGGTACCTGGATGAGAAACAGCTCTTGACTTGCTTCCCAAATCAAGACTTCTCCTTTCTCTCTTGCATAAGCTTTGTGAACGATACTACAAACTTGCTTTTTCACCATGCACTTTTAATCGCGAGGTATTACATTTATTATTCGAAAACAATGTGCCTTCATCCATCACGGAATTTTTTTTTCGAATTATGTTAAATTGCCTCGACTATGAAAGACGTTATGCTGTCAAAACTGGGTCATTGACAAATTTTGATGTGAAATGGGGAGCATTTATCCGGGAAAATAACCATTAGTTTCCTTCTCCTTTGACGAGAGATACGGAGAGCAGCAATTAGAAAATTACAATACTACAGTTTTTAAGGTCAATTACTAGAGAAATATAATTATTCCTTTGGACAATTGATGGACATTGAATCCGTAACCGTATGTGCGTATATGTTAGTATTATGTAAACTTTATTATTTATTTATTTATTTTATTTATTTTTATTATTATTATTATTATTATTATTATTATTAATTTTTTTTTGCAATAGTATGTAAGCCTCCTGTAAGTAATGTAAGTAAGTAACATGTGGTATGTAGGTATGGTATGCTAGTATCGTGATGTAAGTTGTAATATGTCGTAATGTAAGTATCATGTAAATATTATGTAAGTTATATAGGGATTTCAGTTAGTATGTAATTAAATAAAATGTTTTAGTAATAAAAAAAAAAGGACGGGGTAAAGAGACGAAAAGGTGTCGATATCGATTTGAGTCCAGGTGTTGGGGTCGTTTTTCCTGTAGCGGTACTCGATCAAATCGCTGTAGATGCACCCCCGATCCTTTTCGTCGTAGGAAAGCTCGGGATAATAAAGGCGCCATATTTCAACCTGCAAAGGTTGAGCTTCGCCGACGCGTCTCCATCCATATCGAAAGTGTCGAAGCTGTATGGGTTGAAGGTGAGCGCGTCTTTTTTTCGTGTTTGCTGGAAGAAGATGAAAACATGTTTCGGGTTTTTGACGCCGGAGGAAATCTTAAACAAACCTGATGCGTCTCTCATGGCTTGACTCGGAACCAGCGTTTCCTGCAAGTAATTCCATTTCACCGGTCTGAAGAACTGTTCATTCACCTTTTTCTGCCCTTCCGGCGAAAGCTGCAGCTTGGGAACCCACAATTTGAACTTTTTGACCACAATTCGTCGCGCGGTGGCGTCGTTTTGGAAAATCATTTCCCTGTCATCCTGCAGCTCAACTTCAATCTCAAGGTTCAATGCGGGGAGCAATTTGTTCCACAGCTCTTCGAAGAAGGCAAAGTGCTTGAGAGGAATCGTTGTTTTTACCCTTCCTGTCCCCCGCGAAAGTTTTTGGCGCGCCTCGATGCCTTTGTTGGTGGCGGGGGTGCCGGGGTTTGTTACGGTTGTGTTGTCGGTGTCAAGATACCAGAACTCGCGCTTTGCCACACTCCTGAGTAGTCGTCGGAATAATCCAGCAAAGTTTTGATAAAGATCACTTTGCCGATATTGGTTGTGGTGTAAATCGGTTTGCCGGAGGATCTCACAGTCAAGTTTTTTATCAACGAGAATGAGCCGTTGATTGGTGCCGTTTGCGCGTTGTTTGCAACGTTGGCCCCATCCGCAAGAGCCTCGAATCGGCACTCCACGTTGAAATAACCGTTGAACCAGTCCAATTCAGGGCATTGAATTTAAGCCCATTTTTCTCTTGGCGTTGGCCGTTTGCTGGAAGTTGGAGCGGGGTGTCGAGAGTGATGCGCTCAACATCCGTCTTTTCAAGATACTGCGGCGAGCGGAACCAAGCCATTATACAACAGAAAAAAATTTCAAAGCCGATTGGCCAAAATTTGGGTGAGTTGCCACATGGCTTTCCCTCGCGGCGATCCACTCAAAAGTTGCCGGATTTTTTTTGCCCCCTTTTCCTCTGTTTTGCATGAGTTCGGCTTCCAACCGCGGAGCCTTTTTTTTGGAGGGTGGGTGAAGGGGGCAGCGTCTCCCAACTTGTGCTAAGGCTGGGAAGTAAGTCGCGCATCACACCGGATCCTTTGTGCATGAAGCGGTACCAGCCGGCCTGCGGGTCAAAAATTTTCATCCACTCGCTTGGGTTGTTCATGTATACCTTTGATGAATTTTTACACCTCGCGGAGCACAACATTTAAAGCCACATCAGCGCCATTGAGGTTCAAAATGTTGTTTCGCCCATCTGTGATTCGAATACCAATAGAGTCAATGTACGCCTTGTTCACAGGGTGGAAGGCAAGGCGGCGGGGCTCTTCGCTGAAAGGGTAGCTTACAGGCTTCCCCACGGTGGAAACGGTGTACAAAACATCTGTTGGAACGTCACGCACCAATCCACCCCTAGTGTTATCTTTGGAATTCTGTCCCCCACGAAACTCGTTGAACCCCGCAAAATCTTTTTGTCGAAACCGAGCAGGTCCGCAAACTCGCCAACAGACAAGTCAATTTCCCAGTCTGACTTTGCGACTCCGAGCACCACGTGGTAAACTGTCAAATCGAAGTACAAGTTAAAAATATACTTTTTTTCTGCGGCGTCTTTGTCCACAAACCCGATTTGTTCTTGAATGTAGGAGGCCAGGTTGGTGTAGTTGTACATCCCGTCGGGTATGGTCAAAGTTTTCCAAGTGGAATCACCCCTTTTGCGCCATTTCAGCTGGTTGTTGTTGTATTCCGCCGCGATGTTGTGCCAAGAATAGGTCATCGTAACCAGTTTGTCAAGCGCGGCTTCATAGTTTTTGCTGTCGTCGGGGACGATCGGGGGATTGAAAAAAATTCGAAAATCGTGGGTCTCTTGGAAGAATCCGCCTTACGCGCAAGGCTGGAGTCAAGCAGCAAGTGAAAACTCATCCTATAAAATCACGAAGAATTTTTTTACCTTGTACTGGTGTCAACGAGCTGCGTTTAACGAGTTTGGCAACAAGCCTCTTAATGTCTTTGCGCAGCTTGGTTGAGGTGTTTCCAGCGCGCAAAGAGCCAAGCTTCACAAACAGATCATTAATTATTTCCTCCTCTTCCGTAGAAATACCCACCCCACTCCCCTCCATCCACTCTTCATCGTCGTCGTCGTCATCCCCTTCAATCGCTGGCCGCCGGCTCATGACAGCTTCTTCGAAAGAGGTCATTTGCTTTTCTTTTGGAGGGGAAGAGGGGTTTCTTTTTTCAAACCCTGTTTCCCCCGCTGGAGCGCGCTTGCTGACGGTGTTGGAAGGGGGAGGTCTCCTCGCGCGGCACGGATTGTGTCTCTGCGTTCTGTGATTTCCTCAAGAGTCCAACCTGCGTAGTTTTCCTTCTTTCACCTTTTTTTACCCGCTTTTCTGCATTTTTGTAATTTGGCTGCTGAGCGACCGCAAATCGTTGGACTCCTTGTATGTTTCAAGGAACTTTGTCGGCGCCGGGGTTTCCCACTGTTGCCGCGGCTCTTCAACAATGGGTGGAGGTGGGGGAATTCTTCCTCATCTTCCTCGCCGACGGGCGAAGAGGGAGGGGTTGGGGCCTCCGGCTGAAACCCCTCCTGCCAGGCGAAAGGGTTGATTCGGTCCAACTCCTCCATCGCGTAGTCCGGCCCCTCTTCGGGCGGCGGCTGTGCGGCCGGCTGTGGCAGCCGTTTGGTGATCGGCTGAAAAATCCGCTCCGCTTCAAGAGCGCCCACCGCCCTTTCAAGCTTGGTTTTTTTTAAATTTTGCCTGATCTCGTCTTCTTGTTTTTCCAGCGCCGCTTCAGCCGCGGCCCTCTCCTGCCTTTTCTTTAAAGACATATATAAGCAGAATGAAAATTCCAAACTATGAACCCGCGTCAGCGGAAACAAAGTGGATGCAGGGGCACCCGTCCATGCCTGAGGATATTCTCCGCATGTTGATTTGAGGGCCCAGCGGATCCGGCAAGACGAACATTCTGCTGCACATGCTGTACCGGCTGTTGGCGTACGACAATGTTCTGCTTTTCTCGAAGAATCTTCACCAGAACAAATACTAAGTGCTTCTCGAAGACTTTGCGAAAAGAATCGACCCCAAGGTGGGCTACGAAGTAATCGAGGCTTTTGGTGGGGACAACATTGTTCCTCTCGGAAAACTGAACCCCGACAACCAAAAAATTGTGGTGTTCGATGACTTGGTGTGCGAAAAAACCAAGACACCATCGTGGAATATTTCATCGGCGCCCGGCACTACAACTGCGCTGTGGTTTATCTGTCTCAGGATTTTTTCAAAACCCCCAAGCCCATCTGCGACAACTGCAGCCATTTCTGCATTTTTACGTTTCCTGAAAGGGAAAACAGACGGATCGCCGGCGATCTGGGGGTGCGCCCTCCGGAGTTATTAAGCCGCGCAACCGACGAAAAATACTCCTTTTTTTTACTTTGAGAAACCGAAAAACATGATAAAGAAAAATTTCGACGAAAATATATAAAACGCTATGGGGTGGTTAAATGAACTCCCGGGAAGCCTTTTCCGCAGCGCGGGGGAAGGTCCCCCTGGTCCGCGGGGTCCGCTTTGTCCGAGGGGGCAACATGGGGATAAAGGAGATCCCGGGCCAACTGGGCCTGCGGGGCCTTCGGGGCCTGCGGGGCCTCTGGGGCCTGCAGGCTCGGGCGGTGGAGCAGATTTCAAAAAGGACGGCAGCACCACGATGATTGGAAACATGGAGGAGCATCTCATTACCAAGCTGGGCTATCCCAAGGACATCCTCGACGCCACAAACAAAAGCTACGTGGAATCGGAAATAGCGCTTTGTTTGAAAAGGGATGGAACGAATCCAGTGTGGGGGGATTTGAACATGAACGACTATGCCATCAAAAATTTAAAAAATACTGATAACAGCACGCCTGGTGGAAACGCTGTCAACAGAAAATACGTCGACGAGAAACTGCAAACCAAACTTGACGCGGTTCCGCAAGCAGATTTCAGCATGAACAACAATGAAATTACTGATCTTGCGCCGCCAACTTCCCCCAGCAGCGCCGCGACAAAAAGATACGCCGACGAGTATTTTCTCCGCAGAGATGGCTCAGCCGCAATGTATGGGGATCTGTCGATGGCCAATCACAAAATTGGCAACCTTGGCGCGCCCACAAGCGATAAACACGCGGCCAACAAAGTTTACGTCGACCAAGCCCCTTTTCTCAAACTTTCCGGCGGAAAACTAACTGGCATGCTTGACATGTACGACAACACGCTCGCTAATGTGAAAGATCCTTTGAACCGGAAGGATGGGGTGAATAAAAAATATGTTGACGATTCACATATTGACGCCTCGGGCACGCAAGAGAACCCCTTCAAATATTTAATGGAAGATGTTGATGAATCTTCGTCTGAAAACAACATAACCGTGAATGGTATTTCAAAATTCGCAAAATCACCCCACCAAAGAAACCGAGACGCGTACAATTTCACTCTTTTTGACGACAAAGATGGAACTTAACAATACCGCAGCAGAATCGGTTTCAACCTTTTCAAACTCCCAATTGGTTTTTATACCTTTGTTGCGGAGTTTTTCCCTCCGGAAATGAGAGATGTCCACGTTTATGCAACTGCTGACACCCTGTCGTTTGGCACGATAACAACAAAAACATTTCAGCCGACAGCTTCCGCGGTCGGTTATGTTAAAGTGTTGCTGTACTTCGAAAAACGACAAGTTGGACAACAAGAATATTTGTATTTGGATCTGCATGGGAAAACCAGAACTTCCGACCCCACTGGGCAAATGGTTGTTCATGGTTTGAATGGCACAATATCAAAGGTTCCTTCTACGGTGTTTGACGAAATATTCTTCACAAAAGACGGGCGAATGGTAATGCAAGCGGGTTTAGATACTGGGCCTCATAGAGTCACAAATGACGGGCAAGGAGGCTTTCACATTCTGAATGGGGGTATAGTAACATTTGATCAACATGTGAACATGAACGGCTTTCTACTTTCTCAACCAAAGATTGCCGCAAGTTTAGATTTGAACAACTCATCCATCACAAACGGACAAACGGTTTTGTTACAAGGCTCCCCCACACAATTACTAGTGGGGGTCAATTTTAACTTGGGGAGGGAATTTATTGCTCAACACAAAACTGGGTAATTCTTTTGACTTAAACGGAGAAGGTGTTGTTAACAAACCAACAAACCAACAAATGGTTTTACACACCGACTTAAATGCAAATGGGTACAGTGTTGTTGGTAAAAACGGGGGCGGTTTTGAAGTGGATGACAATGGAAAAACAAAAATGCATGGAAATTTGTATTTAAACGGGCATGGTATTGATAATTTTATTGATTTCCATGGTGGAAGACCAAGATTAAAAACTGACCTTGATGCGGATGGACATGAAATACTAAATTTGGAAATTTTAAGCGTCTTATGGTAAATTATGATGTTGTAGCAAACAAATATGTTTTTACAAGTTACCCAACTTCAAGGGTTGGTACCTTTTCAAAAAATAGGTACATATGGATTACTGGAATAAAAAATAAAAAAATTAAAAAAATGGTTTCCATAGCTTTAAATTCTTTTAGTGGGGCTTTTTCACACCAAATTAAAATACATGTTTCTTTCCAACACAGAGGCGGTTTGGCCCCCCGAAGCAAGTTTTTCAATTTTCAAGCTGGAAAAACAAACATACTTTAAAAAAAATTTAGCAATATTAACCAACGTACATTTTATCGTTTTTTCTGGAACACTTTCTAGCGGCGTTAAAATGAATTTGAGCTCGGTTTTTGAGCCGTAATAATTTCCAAAATAAATAATGTGGTTAAAAAGAAAGCCACGCCGCCCCATCAACATTTTTGACTTCAACCACATCGACCCTTCAATATGTTAAAGCGTCTCTACGCTTTTTACCACAAGAAATATTGGGGTTACGAAAAGCTTTTTCGCGCGTTTCAGCGCAGAAACCTGCTTTGCAACGTGGTTGCTGGAAAATCTGTTTTTGCCGGAGCTGTCGCGGGAGGGGTTACATTCCAACCTGCTGTTATTGCCGGGCTGACCGCGTTTGGGGCGGTTGTCAAAATTATTGCGGCAGCAAAAAAATACGACAAAAAAAGCGGAGAAGGCCAATTTTGCCCGGGTGGAATACAAAAAAATATTAGATACCATCCGGTTCCATCTCAGGGGGGAACCTTTCGATGCGATGGAGTTCCTCGACAAGCTAAAAATGGTTGACGACTTCGTTTCTGACCACTGCATGGAAATCCCCGAAAAACTGCAAAGGGAATACGCCAAACGTTTCGTCGCGAAGTGAAGGCGGCCTTTTTGGGGAAAAAAAGTTCCATAATATATGCAGACGGCTTGTCATTATGTTGGTATGGCGGTTTTTGCATATTTTTTCATCACAGTTTTGGTTTTGTTGTTAAAGAAGAACTGCAAAATACGAAAACGTGAAAAAAGATGCGGAATATTGTTTAAGTTTGATTATCGTGGGATCTCTTTTTCTTGCCACTCGTTACATAATTTCATGACATGTCCTTTTCCATCATTCATTGAACCTTTCTTGTGCCAGGCGCCGTGTCTTGGGGTGAATTTTTTTTACTTCGGGGTTGAGTCTCTCAATAATTTCGTCTTGCTGTAACCAAATACCTTTTGGAACTACTCGAAAGTAGTCAAAAAGAAAGCAAACATAGTTCACCGATTTGGGGTAAATGCATCTTCTAAAGTTGTGAATCATGTGCGCCAAAAACTTCCACCGCAATGGGTCATTGGCATCAACAGTTATTTCATATTTTTGAAGAACTTTACGCAGGTTGATGTATGCAACTGGATAAGCTGCCCATCCCGCCTCTTGCCAGGTTTGACTTGGGGTGACAAGTTCTTCAACCCTTTGGCAAGTTTTACAAAAGTATTCCCTTTTTTTTTTTGGTGTGCTTCCATTTTTTCCCCACAGCACTTTGCCATCTTCTTGTAGTTTTATATATGCAAAATGAACCAACGCCTTTCAAAAATTTACTACAGCCCGCAAGGTTATTGGAAAGGGCTTGATCCGGTGAAAAAACTAGCCCAAACCGCAAAGGTTTCGGAACCCACCGCCAAGCAATGGCTGCAAAGGCAGGCGCTTTGGCAGGTCTTTCTTCCCGCCCCGCGGCACATTCCCCGACCAAAGTTTGACATTCCAACCCCCAATGCGGCGCATCAAGCCGATCTGCTTTTCATGCCGCACGACAGGCTGGGCTGCAAAACTTTCAAATACGCGCTGACTGTGGTTGATGTGGCCAGCCGGTTCAAAGCGGCCGAGCCTCTGGCCACAAAAAATTCCGACGAAGTGGCGCAAGCTTTCCAAAGGATTTACAAACGCGGGCCGCTCCGATGGCCAAAGCTGCTGCAGGTGGACCCAGGGCGGGAGTTCATGGGCGCGGTTTTCAGAGAAATGGAAAAACATGGAACAACCATTCGCCGCAGGCATGTAGAGGTGCATCGCGACCAGGCAATTGTGGAACGCTTCAACCGGACTCTGGCTGAACGTCTGTTCCGGCAGCAATACACAGTTAAAATGCGGCTGGCAGAAGGAGCTCGAGCCGTTGCGTGGGTGACGCGGCTTCCCAGGGTTGTGGCTGCTATGAATAACCAAACCACTTGGTTGACAGGATTAAAACCCGCAAATGCAATCCGCAAACAATCTGTGTCTGCCCAACCAGCAACTTTTTATCTTCGACCTGTTGGAAGGGCCGAAAAAATCCTCCCTGCCGGAACAGAGGTGCGCTATCTGTTCCAACCCGGCGAGTTGGAAGGGGGAACACGCCTAGCAACAGATCCAATCTGGTCGCTGAAAGTTTTCGAGGTTGCGCGGGTTATGGTTAAACCCGGCCAACCGGCAATGTATTGGCTTGCCGACCCTGAGATGGGTGGGCTTTATGGTCCAAAACGCAGCTTCGTGCGAGAAGAGCTGATGGTTGTTCCGCCGAACACTGAGCTTCCTCCTTCCAAGCCTGGATAAATGTGATATTCGATGGGTTCGGTGTGCATTCCATCTGGCAATACCCATCTTTTGTCATAGAAGGCACTCAAACCCAGCTTTTGCTGCACATAAGTTACCATTTTTCCTTCCCTCATTCGGAAGCCTTTGTTTATTGCCATGTCTTTGTGACCCTCGAGTGCCGCTTCAAAACGTTCCCACCTGATAGCGTTCTGCCTCTGGTTCATTCCTTTTGTGCTGAACTTGCTTTTATCCCCTTCCTTGTCAACGTAATAGCACTTGGAACACAGCGCAATCATACGGTTTCCTTCACACTCCAACTTAAACAGCCCTGGGGTGTGACTGCTCCATTTGTCCCAGGTGAGCCACTGTTTTTTTTCTGCCTCAAACTGTGCTTTCAGCTCTGGTTTGACAATGTCTTCCAAACTTTCCCCAGAGAACGCCATGTAGCAACTGTCCGTGTCCATCTGAATCAGCTCGAAGTCGCGGCGGTCCACAAACTTATCCAGGAAGTCGTAGTAAAACTCGAGCATTCGGAGCTTGGCCAGCTGGTACACAGCGATGCCGACCTGGAAGGGCCTTTCGATTGAAATCTTTTTCTTTCGGCTCTCAATTTGATATGCCTCCCCAATTTCCTCCAAATCAACGAAGAACGCGCTTCGCAATTCTTTGTCGACGATCTTTTCATTCTTTGTGAAGCAGGTGTTTGTGTGGCGTTCGACGGCTTCGATCATTTTTCCGTAGGCGCTGTTGCCCAGACGTTTGAATACGTCCGCCAGCAGTGCCTTGCTTTTGTCGGTGTCCCCCGTCCGGCGAGCCTCAGTTGCTTGCTCCACAAACCAGGTGAAAATCTTCTTCGGCTGATAGTTGATTGTTCGGTGTATTGCTGTGATCATTAAACCATGGCTGATGTGCCAGCGGATAAGTGGGGCGTAGATCAACATTTTTTTGGCTGACAAGGCCCCCACTAGTTTTCTTCCATCCCCACGGTTTCTGCCGGTCCTTCGGAGATAATCCATCATGTGCGCGGGGACGGCGTTCTCGGGGACCTTTTTGTTTACAAACAGAGGGCACATCTCCTCGAACTTTGAAATAAGGTGATTTGGGGCCTTTATATCGACCTCTGCAAACCCAAACCATTTCCTTGTTGCAAGTGTGTAATAAACCTTGAAACCATGCTGAATTTTTTTCTTCTGGCATGTGTGTAATTGTTTCTTTCCCACAAGGCATGTATTGAAGCATTGTTGATAAGTAGCCCAGAATTTTCTTGCAGGGTTTGATGTTTTTTTGTTGGTGTTATCTTATTCCTGTTACACCAGCTTCGTGATACCGTGTGAAGACAAGACTTGGCCCACCAACCAGCGCCCCTTTCAACATGTCATAGGCCTCTTTACGTGGGCTCTACAGCTCCGCGCCGCGGTCAACCGCCCCGCGCAACAAATAATGCATGCTTACTCCCGGGATGCTAACTGCGTCTTTTAAAATGTCAATCCCTTTTTCGCTGTAAAAGGCACGCATTTTAACCAGCGCTTCAAGCCCCGGCGCAACATCCAGGTTGTTGTAGTAACACAACCAGTCCGCAAAGGTTTTTATACCCTTTGTTTCAAACAAATTTACGCAACTCTCCCACTTCTTTAGTGTCAACACCCACTCGTTTCTAAGTGTGGAAAACCACTCCTTGTGTTCTGGCAAACCTGGGTGATCAAGTTTGTCGGGGCTGCCAAACCATTCATAGGGAAACCACGACTTGGTGTTTTCACAACCATACGCTTTCACCCATTTGTCGTAGCTGGTTCCTGGGCCTAAATAGTTAATAATGTCCAGAAGACGAAAACCCGGCGGAACCATATGCATTATCTTGTTCGCTGATTTGACGACTCTCACGTTTTCCACGGTGGTCAACACGTCAACCATATACTCTTTCACAAGGTTTTAATCGTAACGCCCGGAATTAAACCTCACCACGGGTACTTCGTTGCACCATTTCAAAATTAGTGCTTTTTGTTTTTTGGAAGAAGGTGGAATGTTTCTGGGATAAGGGTTTGCGTTGTTTCTCTGATTTTTTTGCCGCGCTCTTGAAGCTCTTCCCAAAACTTACGCAATAACTCTTTTGGGTCTCTGTCGCAAATGCGTGTTGGGGTGGGGTTAAGTGTGTCGCCCATCGAAAAGCAGATCGGTTTGTGCTCATTTTGAATTTGTAATGTTGAGGTTGGGTCTTTTCTTGCGGTTTTGTCACCATAGGCTTCAAAGTCAAATAAGATTGCGTGTGGAAAGGGTTTTGTGTATACCGGCGGAAGGGGCTCAAAGATTTTTCCACTTGGCAGGCCCACACTTCGACAACATTAAATTTTTCGGCTCTCAGTTTTGCGGTTCTTTTCAATGTGTTTTTGTAGACATCTTCAGCTGTCAAACCAATCCTTGGATTATCCTTTTTATGAATTAGTTTTGTTGCCACAATAACATTTCTATCTGGGCAACAGCGGGGGCAGCCGTACCAACGACATCCGTGGTATTGAAACACTGTTTTGCTTTGACAATGAAAACCATCAACAGGCGCCCCCAACAAGTGAACCTCTCCACCATGACCACGTTGTACGTGATGAATGTGAATCCCTCTTTTGCGCGATTCTCTTTCAACCCACCTTATGGATTCTGGTGAAGCGTTATTTTGGGGAAAGAAAGCCTCCTCAAATTTGGTTTGTGGTTTTTCATTTTTTTTCTCGGGGTAGTGCACTACTGTTTCTCCACGCGAACAAATTGCGATCTGCCTTTGCAAACTACAGGCTTGTGTCAATCTTGATTGGCAGTGCGGGCAAATAAACGCACCGCCCAACCCCTCTATATTTTTCTTAATCAAAAAGGCGTGCCCTTCGTAAACTTCGATTGTGATAATTTTGGTGGCTCTCAGGTTGGGTGTTTTCAGAAGCTTCCAAACAATTTCTTCATTTTGCCTTTCGGGTTCAAAAAGTCGGAAACCCAACCATTCTGAAACGGGTTTATTGTGGTTAAAATGTTGTTCAACTTTTTCCAACTCATCGAGCGATGTTTGGGGGCAGTCTATTGGGGGGGGGGGGTGGGGGTGGGGGTTTCAAGTTGAAGAAAACTCTGTGCCCGCTCCCGCGCTTTTTTGAGTGCATCGGTCGGTCCTTGCTCCTTGGTAAACGGCGAGACAACGCCAAAGACAAAGGTTGTCTTGGTATGTGTCCAAACACACAATACCATTTCGCCCGCGCGCAAATATGCGCAACCAATCTGGAAGCGGCCCTGTTCCAACCAAAGCCGGTATTGTAAATATCAGTTTAACCAAAAACCCATTTTGTATTTGGTGGGGAAACGCCTTCTTGCGCTAATCTTTCTGATTCTTTTTCTTCAAGAAAATTTTGAGCTTGCGCGCGATTATTAATCCAACGTGAATTCTCTTGACGATTGTGGTAAAACAATAGCAAAGAATTGTCATCGATGTTGTGCAACCAAAACGAATAAGCATAATGAATGTAAAATGATGCGTTGGCCTTTTCATTAATTTTGTTCATAAAATATTGTGTTTTATTTTCATTTAAATTTTAAGTGGTTCTCCATTCAATAAACCGACGCCCTCGCCTTTCCCTGTGTCTTGCTTGAATCCCTTCCCTTTCTCGATCTGCCCTTCTGAAAAATTCTTCAGCGATGGAATACCTCCCCGGGATGGGATTTCTATAAATAATTGGTTTTGGCGCGGGAATTGGGGGCTCTCGCCTTCTGCGGGGAGCAGGTACCGGCCGCTCTCGTTTTCTGCGGGGTGCAGGAACGGGTTGGTTGCCCTCCATGTACAAGTAAAAATTTTTTCTTCAATTGCCGGGACACCATATATAACCGCGGATTTTACGGGCACAAAAAATAACTATTTACCACAACCAACCGCAACCAACAACGCCCGCCCGCCCGCCCGCCCGCAACCAACAGCGCCGCATCTGTTTCCATTGTTGCCCTCGTTGCTCCGCTCCTCGGGTGTTTGCCGAGTAGTAGGATCGGTATTAGTCAAACACTCACCGAAAAACAACACATCCCGACGAGCGAAGCATTTGTGTAACTCCTTGAATCGACTTTCTTATGGCAGAAACCACAACATCATGACAGTATTCCGACCTTGTCGACTGTACTCAACAAGAAGCTGTAGACGCTTGTAATGCACATGTCATCGGCTTCCCCGTGGGTTCGACCCCCAGGCTAACCAGGGGGATTGTAAATTCAGTCAAGCAAACTTGAGGAATTCCCCGGGGTGTTGAGGAATCTTGCAAGACAAAGTCCACTGGGTGCAGTGCCTCTCAGCAGAAAATTGCCTTGACATCCTTTACAAATTTTGAATTCCCCCACCCCTAATCTTTGATCTTAAAACAATTTCGAGATTTTCCCCTACCTTCGGGCAAAGAATCCAATCCATCTTTCCGTTTCCCCCCACATATCTCCCTGGTTGGCCCGAGGATCGACCCCACGGGGAAGCCGATTACATGTGCATAAATACACAAGCATCTCAGTGTGGCTCAAAACATCCCTTAGGCCCGTTTCAAACGTCGAACTTCTCATGTGCCGAATCTAATGCAAATGAGAAAAATCTATTGTTTTCGCTCATTTGCATTAGCTTCAGCACATGAGAAGTTCGACGTTTGAAACGAGCCTAAGTCTATTTTAGATGGAAGAGGCTATACGTTTTGACCTACTATAAGAATTTGCGCCCGAATTGGTGAAGAAAATGGAGCGAGCAAACACGAAGGCGTCGCACTAAAAAGTTGCCAAAACGGACAAGGTAGGCTCTATGTCAACTTCGATTCAATCAATCGTAATGATCTAAAACATCATACATCAAGTTTATTTTACAGACAAGATGATAGAAAACATGTTTAGCGCTTAAAAGCTTACTCTAATCCATTTTGGAGCAAACCAATCCAGTCTGAAAATGACCAAATTTGAGGTGTATTCAAATTTGCATCAAATGTGTTTATAACCCATGGCCAAATAGATTTTCTGATATTTAGAAACTCTAGTATCTGTTTAAGCTCTGCTGCGAATTTGGTGTCTGGGAAGAGAGTACTTTTGGAGAAATTGCGGAACTGATCCAGCCTGTTTTTGATGTTTGTCAAAATGGCCGACAGGCAACATAGTAAAGCCACTATTTTCCACTTTTCTGTAAAAGTCAAAATACTATAACAGCATCTGTTTGAAAATAGAGGAATAGCCCTACCTCCTGGTGGGATGTCGTTTGAATTGGTTCACATTCACTCTAGAAATTCTCGTATTTGTTGGCCATTTTGCTTAAAACATGGGTTGGAGGCAGGTGTGATTAATTGTGGTTGCCACGACAACGATACATCAGGTGACCCTTATATGACCATTTTCGTTCATCCCCCAGGAAACCTGCCTCAACACAAAAAATGAAGGAGGGTTAAAAATTTTCGTTTCCAACTTTGCTTCACTTTCTCAGAGACCTGCTCTTAAGCTGTGTGATCGATTGTTTGATGGAGTTAAAATTTTAGCATAAACGACGAAACACGATCAATCATGATCAAACATGACCAAACATGGTGGCTAAACGGTAAAGTGTTTGGTCATTAAACGTGTTTCAGAGCTTACGGATGTTTTGATACATTGTGTTAAGAAGTTATCCCCAAATACTGAGGCGGACGAGATTAGCGCTTAAACGGTTAGACATCTACGAGGAGGAAGGTATTACAGTCCAGGGGTAACATATGAAACAGTGGAACATTCGTTATAACTGCATGAATTGGAAGCAACTGAAGGAAAAAAGATAACAAAAGACTGACATGGCACTTGGCCGCCATGTGTAATGTAAGTGGCTACAGTTCAGCTGTCAGACAAACGCGTTTCAGGGTTTACGGATGCTTTTATGCTGATGCGGACGAAATTAGCGCTTAAACGGTTAGATTTGTACTATGAGGAATGTAAGCAGCACGTGACATGCGTGAGTTACAGTGCAGGGGTAGCATATAAAACAGTGGAACATTCATTGTAACCCCCAGTAAGCAGTGGAAGCAGAAGAAGGAAAGAAGATTTGAAAAGACTCACAACGAACTAGCAAACACCCATCTAGTCTGGTCGCTATGTGTAAGGTAAGTAGATACTGGCAGTTGAACTCTCATACAAAGGGGCCGTTTATCCTTTCCATCAAGCCCCAATACTACATTATCATTCTCCACTAGCTTTATTCAAAGGATACTTCTGGGAATTTAGGCTTCTCTCGAGACATAATCCTGCAACACGTGCAAAAAAACAGTCGCTGTGCATGTATGAATGAAAACAGCTCTAAAAATAGAACCTATAACGTTTCTTGCAGAAACCTTGTGCATCTGTGCTCCAAATGTCCTGCCTCTTGATGATGTTGCTTGTGTACATGTTGTCAAGCTCCACTTATGGCGAGGATTCTTCGACAAACAAGGTACGACGTTCCCTTTTGTTTAGTTGCCACATATACCTTCGATTTTGTATTTCTAACGCAGCCACTCCCTTTTTTGTCCTACACAGCTAAACAGGGCTATATAAGGCTATACAAGCATTTATACCATGCCATAGAAAATGCAGCCAATTAGAATGCAGGAGTAAGTCAAGTGTAACTTGGTATGGATCTTGTTATAGAAAATTATCGATCCGTGACGGCGATTTATATGGCAAGTTAAAACATTTTTCTGAAGCTTTCCGATTCCTCTCCTTGGCAAGGGAAAATTCTTATTTGAGATCCCATCTTAAGGAGCGGACGTCGGCGTACTCGCTCAGGGGACACGCTATTTTGGAACTCCCTTCTGTAAAAACAACCACTTATGGTCTCCATTCTTTTCGTTATTTTGGCGCGCATGAGTGGAATAGGCCGACCTGATGATGTCAGGCGATCGGAGACGCTGGCTGGTTTCGGCGCGGGGTTAAGCGGTATATTTGCCAAGACCGAGCATTGCTACATTGATATACTTTTATTGAAACATTCTTATTGTTGTAACGTTCCTATATTATTTCACTTGATGTATTTATTTATTTATTTATTTATTTATTTAGCTAGTTAGTTATTTGTTATCTCATTCGAAGAAACTAGCGTCATGTATGCTATATCTAAATACGAAGAAAAATAAAGTTATGTATGTATGTATGTATGTATGTATGTATGTATGTATGTATGCAGGAAAGCCGTTGTATATTCGTCAGTATTCCATCGAACCTTCCCATCGATCAATGCAAGTCAACGGTATCACACCCAACCTTCCCATCGTGCTTTGAGATTCCCGTTCATGTTGGCCTAGCTGGCCACTATATTTTCTATGGCATGGTATAAAATAGTTATGCAACCCTGTCTCGTGGTATACCTGGAATATCCCACTCGTCACTTGTATTTTGTTTGCATACACACTCGCCTAAAGGCTCGTGTGGATACCAAGAAAATACAAGTGACTCGTCGGATATTCCACGGTATACCACTCGAAAGCGTTGCATAACTAGTATATACAAGGCTATACAGGACCACACAAGGCTATACAAGGCTATACGGGGCTATTTAACAATTTTTCTACTAGGGCGCGCTGGATATGAAGTGTAATATACGCACTCTGATTGGTCAATCAGCCTGCGGCTCGTGATTTACGAATTCTTCAAGTGTTCTATAAACCATAGACACTTGTGGTATATTGCTTAAATAAATAACCAACGAGGCGCGAAGCGCCGAGTTGGTTATAAACATTTCATATCCAGCAAGCCCGAGTAGAATAATTGTTTTATTAAAAACTCTACGACGCATAATTTTATAGCTGGTTAGATCTATTACAGGATCCGGCTCTTCTATTTTGCAACGGTGGTCCTTCCTAAAGTATTTTCCAGAGTTTATTTACCCTGAATGACTGTAAATGGTCATTAGTTTGGTAAAAAATATTCAATCATTACTCAAAGAGGGTGGAACGGCCTTCACGTAGTTGTACGAGCCGAAGGAAGCCGCAGCGAATTTGTAATCCATCAAAACAACAGCACCATGGGCGAATTTTATCAAAATGAAGACACAATTTCAATTTATTTTGATGGACTGGAATATTGTCTCACCAGACCTGGTCGGAAACAAGATATATGCGGGATAAGCAAGACTAATGTCCAGGTTATGCTTCAAGAAATGGCTTATAGAAATTTGTCTCGATGCGTGGATCAAAAACTGGAATCGCGGCCGAACAGAATAACAAAAACAACAAGAACGGCGATTCTTCTCATATAGTTACAAAACTTCCTATCTGTGATCGGAAAGTTTGAAGTTGGTGATTGATACGTTGCATCGAGTGCAGGTCAGAACATTTTCAATGTTTGTTAACTTTTTAAAACGTGTCACTGATCTCTGGAAAGATTTTTGATAGTGGAAAGTTTAGCTGAAGTTCTTGTTTGTTCAGTTTGTGTTGAATAGGCTGGTCCGTGAGCATAGTTACAGGCCGAACTTATCGAGCTCCTGCGCGCCTATTTGTGGTTGGTGGTAGTGAGCTTAAATCTGCAGAAGGAACTACACAGGGAGACCCCTTAGCTATGTCAATGTATGCAATCAGCTTACAACCGCTAATATCGCTACTTCATAACCGTAGCACCGCAAAGCAATGCTGGTTCGCGGATGATGCTAGTGGAGCAGGGCCCCTGGAAGAGGTAAAGCAATGGTGGGACGAGTTGAGAGAGGCTGGTCCGCCCCTAGGATATTATCCCAATCCCAAGAAGTGTTGGCTTGTTGTTAAGCCGGAAAAGGAAGGTCGCCCAAAGGAAATGTTTGC
>JAEMWC010000061.1:670000-692500 GCA_016490735.1 Pachyseris speciosa
AATAAATGATGTCGGCTTAAATTTGAGGTAAGATCCCTAGTTCCCTTAGGACGTTTTGGCATCCCCACGAGCACGTCACCTCTTTCTTGAAGACCTTCCTGATTTAAGTCCTCCATAACGTCACACACTAGGCTTCTTGGAACATTGAGTCCGTGTACCCTTCTTGTGTAGTGAGCGGTAGCTCAAAAACCTTTCTGGCCCTTTCATTCTTTCTCGACAGCGTCTTTCACCTCGTACATATCAACAGCGTAGTCGAAGTACGAGATCCCAAAATGATGGAGAGGGCGGGATAGAGTCCTCAAGCAAAGAATACCTAGGATTATTTGACCATCGTCAAGTCTACTAATTTCTGATTGTCGCAGGTTACGACCAACCTGCTCCTTAAGGTCGTTTTCAAGCTCAATATCTTCTTCCCAGTCCGAGTCTCCATTTTGAAACAACAATATACTCGTGATGCATTTGCTGGGCCATGCAAATTTTATTTCATTTTTTTATAATTTTTTTTTCTCATTCGTTTTTCCTGTGGCGTTGCTGGGCCATGGCAAAGGTCTTTAAATTTTTTATTAATAATTGTTTTTTACTTCGAAAGAAAAACTAAAAATAAATAAATAAATAAATAAGCATTAAAAAAATAAAAAATAAACAAAAAATAAATAAGAAAAAGAACGTTAAAAAATAAATAAATAAAAAATAACAAAAAAAAATAATAATAATAAATAAAAATAAAATAAACAAATAAATAAGAATAAAAAAAATTGGAAAAAAAGGAAAAAGAGTAATGGGAAAAATTGGAAAAAATTAAAATTAAAAACAAAATAAAATAAATAATAATAATAATAATAATAATAATAATAATAATAATAAAACAAAAAGAAAAGAAATCTAAAATAAAAAAATCCAATAAGAATAATAAAAAAAATTAAGAATAATCGAAAAAAAATAGAAAAAAAGAAAAGAAAACGTAAATTTATACAAAAATGCAATGGCGCAGATCAAAAATGCTATGGCGTTGACTGGCCACCATACAGGTCAAAAGAAAGGAGCCGTTCGTGGAGAGGAGCGTTGCGTGGCGACTCAAAGAACAGCTGCGTAGGAGACTAAGCACAAACCGAGCAAGGATTAAATTATATCATAAAAGATACTTTATGATGAAGGAACTTCACTAAAGCAGCAAGGGATCTTATATGCGTGAGAAATAATAGTTTCAGCGTGAGAGCGTAAGATTGAATTTGTTTGCGTGACTCTCACGCTCAATGCGTGAGACTTGAGAGCTCTGATTTCATTTAGTTAAGTTCAAACACTCTGCGTTATGCCAAACTTCAACAGCCCGGAAAATTTTCTTAGCGTTGCAACAATTTTTTTAGCACGATCCCCAGCACTGTTTTTATGACGTTCTAAAACACTCAGCAATGAAAAGTTGAATTTCATTTGTATTTAGGTTCCAGTTTCGAAATTTCTACTCTTTAATTCCGCTGCAAGACGACTAATGTTTTAATGACTGCCGTTTCGAGGGAAAATTTTGTTGAGCTTTCTCTGTTTGCTGAAGCGTTCATTGACCATATAAGGTAGTGCAGGTATATGAGCTGAGAGCCTGTGTCCGGCTAGCCAATAAAAATGATGGAAATCTGATATCCGTAGTTCAGTTTTTAATAAACAAGGATATACAGGACTATACACAGTTTTACAGGGCTAATCAAGGTTACACAAGGATATACACCACTATACACAGCTGTGCAGGGCTATACACCACTTTACACAGCTATACAGGGCTATACAAAGCTATTGATGAGGGCCATGCAAACCTATACAGGGCTATAAAAACTATACACGGACCACTATACACAACTATGGAAGGCTATACACAGCTATATAAAGGTATACAAAACTATACAGGGATATACACCACTATACACAGCTATGCAGGGCTATACAAAGCTATTCATGAGGGCCATGCAAATCTATACAGGGCTATAAAGAACTATACACGGACCACTATACACAGCTATGCAAGGCTATACACAGCTATATAAAGGTATACAAAACTATACAGGGATATACACCACTATACACAGCTATGCAGGGCTACACAAAGCTATTCATGAGGGCCATGCAAACCTATACAGGGCTATAAAGAACTATACACGGACCACTATACACAACTATGGAAGGCTATACACAGCTATATAAAGGCATACAAAACTATACAGGGATATACACCACTATACACAGCTATGCAGGGCTACACAAAGCTATTCATGAGGGCCATGCAAACCTATACAGGGCTATAAAGAACTATACACGGACCACTATACACAACTATGCAAGGCTATACACAGCTATATAAATTAAAGCTATACAAAGTTATATACTAGTTATCCAACGCTTTCGAGTGGTATACCGTGGAATATCCCACGAGTAATTTGTATTTTCTAGGTGTACACACGAGCCTTTAGGCGAGTGTATACCAAGAAAATACAAGTGACGAGTGGGATATTCCACGGTATACCACGAGAAAGGGTTCCATAACTATTTTATACCATGCCATAGAAAATACAGTGGCCAGCTAGGCCAGCATGAACGGGAATCTCAAAGCACGATGGGAAGGTTGGGTGTGATACCGTTGAATTGCATTGATCGATGGGAAGGTTCGATGGAATACTGACGAATACACAACGGCTTTCCCGCATTCTGATTGGCTGTATTTTCTATGTCATGGTATAAACAGGGATATACACCACTAGACACAGCTATACAGGGCGATACAAGGCTATACAGGGCTACACAGGACTACACACAGCTATACAGGGATATACACCACTATACACAGCTATACAGGGCGATACAAGGCTATACAGGGCTACACAGGACTACACACAGCTGTACAGGGATATACACCACTATACACAGCTATAAAGGGCTATACACCACTATACACAGCTATACAGGGCCATACAAAGCTATACAAGCCTATACACAGCTATACGGGCTATACAAGCCTATACAGTGCTATATAGAGCTAAACAGGACTATACACAATTATACAGGGATATGCACAGCTATACAGGGCCATACAAGGCTATACACAGCTATGCAGGGCTATACAAGCCTATACAGGGCTATACAAGGCTATACAGGGCTCTACAGTGCTATACAAGGCTATACGGGCCTATACACAGCTATACAAGGCCATAAAAGGCTATAAAAGCCTATACAGGGCTATACAAAGCTATATAAGGCTATGCAAAGCTATACACAGCTATACAGGGCTATACAAAGCTACACAGGGCTATTCAGGGCAATGTAAGGGTATACAGGGCTATACACAGCTATAAAGGGCCATACAAGGCTATACAGGCCTAAACACAGCTATACAAGGCTATACGAGCCTATGCAGGGCTATATAGAGCTAAACAGGTCTATACACAACTATACAGGGCTATGCACAGCTATACAGGGCCATACAAGGCTATACAGGGCTATACACAGCTATACAGGACTCTACAAGCCTATACAGGGTTATACAAGGCTCTACATGGCTCTACAGTGCTATACAAGGCTATACAGGGCTATCCAAGCCTATAAATGGTTATACAAGGCTACAAAGGGCCGTTATACATAGCTACACAAGGCTATAAATGGTTATACACCACTATGCACAGCTATTAAAGGGGACTCATGGCTCTACAAAGCTATACATACTAGTTACGCAACGCTTTTGAATGGTATACCGTGGAATATCCCACGAGTCACTTGTATTTTCTTGGTATACACACGAGTCTTTAGGCAGTGAACCCGACAGTAGAAAACATTACATCGTTGTATAACAATGTTATCCACACTGATGTAAGCAAACAGAGTGGTTATCCAATCAGGGAAAAAAAAATCAAACACAGGTTTCCAGAAAACTTGCAAACTTAGAAGAGAAGCGGGCAGTTGTAACTGCTCTAGGAAATTCTGCTAACTGAAAACCAACGAATAAGATCGCACGTGATATGCACCAGACTTTGACTTTCGTTTAAAAAAGTCACAGTGATATAATAACAGTGTAGTTAATCGTTATTTTGTAATTACGCCGGGACTTGAAAGTTGACTTTTGCTGCCCTGGCCGACGTCAGTAAAAAGCTGTATTGTTTTGTTGTTTTTTGAAACCACAACAGTTTCTCAGACACAGAGATGTGTATTATAGTGCCCATTAATTCTGGGAGAAAATTACCAACATTATATGAAAAATTTAAATGCAGGTGTATAATAAAATAGCTATATAGAAAGTCATTCCACAATTAATCATTTCTGAAGTTCCACTTTCACGGGCAAAACATATCTTCCCGCGATTTCAAACGCTTGCCATGAACACTTCTCTCTCATGTTCCCTACTGGGATTCTGTTTGAAGTTAAAGTTCTATTTCTAGATTTCAAGAGCAGCCGCTTTGGGAGATTTTAGGAGGTATAACTAAATTTTCGTTTGAAAAAAATGCTTAATGATTTTTATGTAAAGAATAAAGATAATAAATTCCGTTGTTTTAGTGAGACTCAGTAATTTAATTTATCTTGAAATCCGTTAGTGCTCATTGCGCCTGGCTGAGACATTCCACTGGCACTTGCTTCAGTAGTTATATAAAGTCCCGCCGTGCAAAATGCAAATGTAAGTAGGGGCTGTAACATAGCGGGGCTTGCCACTTGCTTCAATAGTTATATAAAGTCATCCAATGCAAAAGGCAAACGAAAAGTAGGGGCTGTAACACAGCGGGGCTTGCAACTTTCTTCAGTCAGTGAAGTAGTTATATAAAGCCCCGCCATGCAAAATGCAAATGAAAGTAGGGTGTTTAAATGAACAACGCGTTAACATCAGCCACTTAAGCATGGTGGGGGACTGTTTGAGACACCTGTATATAAAAACAAATATAGGAGTGCAAATTACAGCGCTTAGTATATAAAAAGCCACATTTTCACCGCAAGAATATACATCTAATATCTTCTTTGAAATTAGGCTAAATCGCGATATCAATAAACGTTACTCCACTTCAGTAGTAACCATTATCCCACCAGGGATGGTCGGCACTTACAAGTCGAAAAGGAAATTAACAAGACGATGTAGGCCATTGGACAAAAATACTAATGCAACGGCTGACATTAAATTCGTTAAGTACCAAAATTTCTCTCTCTTTCTATTTATTGCTACGATCAACAACATCCACAAAGCAGGTTGCGTAAAAACTGGTAGCTGCAAAGAACGCACGATCAAACTTTTCGAGAAAAGGACCATAATCAATAATGATAACTGGACTTCGTGGACTTGGTCTGAAGTCATTTGCGTGATTTGAAATCACCAGTACGATTTCAGTCCAAACTTTGACGACAAGAAATTCAATTACCCTTTTTTTACAACCATTTTAAAATCTTTAAGTCTTTCTGCTAATATCATTTGTTTTATCCACTTCAGGAAACCTGATTGTCAAAATTTTGATGGCCTAAAAAAGTGATGCGATTTAGAGCAAAAATGGGTGCAATTTGGGAATAAATTGCACTACTGCTGAGAGCCAATCAAATTGCAAAGATCACCAATGATTTCAAAATGGGTGTAATCAAAACGGAAAATGTAACAGTTTCGCTATCACTATTGGCCTTTAAGGTTGGGAGGGTAACATCACCATTATAATATTTTACATATTTTGAAATTTTTATTCTTGGTATACTGTGTCCCCAATTAGCTACTTGTCACTTAGGAGCTAGATCAATTTGACACATTAATAAAGTTTCATCATCATCATCATCATCATCATCATCATCATCATCAACTGACCCAGACAAAGTATTATAGAGACCCTTCTTAAACTAAACCCAGTCATTACTTCAGATCAAAACGGAGCAATCAAGAACTTGGCCGCTTTTTCCTCGCCGACAAAGCACGCTGAACTGCATGTGCAATATGACATTGAAAACGGGCCTAAGGATGCTGAAGTATCGCAAAGTTAATGATTAAAAACGCTTAAGTACGCATACGGATGAAAAAGGATGTTTAATGACTAGGGATACATAAGGACGCTAAGGGGTGGTTAGGGATGAGTAACGACGCTAACGTAAGGCAGGGAATGACTGAGGATGGTAAAGTAATGCTAAGGATGAATAAGGACGCTAAAGTGCAGCTAAGGATGACTAAGAACGCTAAAATACTGCTGAGGATGAATAAGGACTGCTACAGTTCAGCTAGGGATGACTAAGGACGCTAAAGTACGGCTATGAAAGGATGACTAAGGACGCCTTAGCTGTACTTAAAGTACAGCTAAGGATGACTAAGAACGCTAAAGCGGTACAGCAAAGGGTGACTAAGGACGCTAAAGTGCTGCTGAAGATGATAAAGGACGCTAAAGTTCAGCTAGGGATGACTAAGGAAGCTAAAGTACAGCTAAGGATTACTAAGAACGCTTAAGTACGGCTGAGAATGACTAAGAACCCTAATATACTGCTGAGGATGACTAAGGACTGCTTCAGTTAAGTTAGGGATGACTAAGAACGCTAAAGTACGGCTATGAAAGGATGACTAAGGACGCCTTAGCTGTACTTAAAGTACAGCTAAGGATGACTAAGAATGCTAAAGTGCTGCTGAAGATGATAAAGGACGCTAAAGTTCAGCTAGGGATGATTAAGGAAGCTAAAGTACAGCTAAGGATTACCAAGAACGCTTAAGTACAGCTGGGGATGACTAAGGACGCTAAAGTACAGCTAAGGATTACTAAGAACGCTTAAGTACAGCTAAGGATGACTAAGGACGCTAAAGTACAGCCAACGGTGACTTAGGATGCTAAAGTACAGCTAGGGATGACTAAGGACGCTCAAGTACTGCTAAGGATGACTAAGGATGCTTAGGGTAGGGCTAAGGATGATGATGTAACCGAGTTAGGAATGGTAATGTGTATCGGATTACAACACGAGTATCGGAGAACATTCAAGAACATTCAGGAAAAAACGTTGATTCAAATTAGGTCGGAATTCAGGTCGGATTATCTCAAGTTCAGTAAATCGAAGTAATTTTCGGAGTCTAGTCTCAAAGGAATCTGTATCTATTGAAGTCATCAATAAAGAGTATGGTCGTTACAACATTTTGGTGCCAAAACCCGGGACAGGAACTGGAATTCAAGTCGACGGATTGAACGAGTTTTGAATCGAAGACGAAGCACATGTGACAACGCCCTTCGATCGCCATGTCAGAACTGAAAAAGAAAATATTGGAACGTTCAGGGTTCAGAGTGTACGTAAGGAAAGTGATGAACACGGTCAAAGAATTGCTAGACAATGGCGGAGTTGAAAACAACCGCGCAAAGTTGGAATCGCTTAAGATTAACCTTGAAAAACAACAACGAGAGCTGGAATCACTCGATCAAGAAATTGCGAAATTGTTGGAAGCCGATGCAATCGAGAAAGAAATATTGGAACGATGCGAGTTCGAAGCAGCTCTTCAGGAAATCATTTCCCTCCTTTCTTCACATTTGTCCGTCAAGGAATCCAATAATTCAGAGGAACAGATGCCAACGCCAGCATCATTATCGCCAGCATCGATAATTCAACAAGAAGCTTCGCAGAATTCTCCGAAAGCGAATAAAGCAAAGTTGCCGAATCCCACTCTGCCAAAGTTTGCTCGAGACCCTACAAAGTGGACAACGTTCTGGGATAGTTTTAATTCTGGTATTCATTCGAATGAAGAGCTCAACGAAGTCGACAAATTTCAATATCTGAAATCTTTGTTGGAAGGTTGCGCGGCCGAAACTATTTCTAGATTACCACTCACAAGCTCAAATTACAAGCATGCGGTCGATCATCTCAGCAAGCGTTTTGGCAGTAAACAAATTATTATTTCGAAGCACATAGAAATGCTGATGCAACTCCCAAAGATAACCTATTCAGGCGATTTGAAACAACTGCGACAGCTTTTGGACAAAACGGAGTCGGCCGTTCGAAGTTTACAAGGAAGAGACATTTCTATCGACACGTACGGAACATTTCTCACACCCGTGATCATTGCCCGATTTCATACGGGCGGGACTGGGTACCAATCCGTATATTATGAGATCATTCAACACAAGACCCACATAGTCAGAAAATGCACATCGAGCTTTACAAAATCCCCAAGTTGGGTGTTAATCGGGCCAATATTGAACGAGATACAGCCATTCAAAGACATGAAGATTTACTAAGAAATGTATGGATTGCCGGACACTTTGTCCGGACGTCTATATATTTCTTAGTAAATTTTGGAGTTTTTGGTTGGCTGTGACTCGTTCAATGTTAGACTGATAAACACCAAACTTGGGGATTTTGTAAAGCTCGGTGTGCTCATTCTGAGTATGTGGGTCTTGTGTTGAATAATCCCATAATATACGGACTTGGACCCAGTCCCTCCCGTATGAAATCGAGGAATGGAGAAAATCCCACAAGAATTGCGTTTAAGAGAGAATGCACAGGAAAATCGAGCAAAACAGGAAATTCGTGGCCACAGACGAAAACCTAACCTACCCTTATTTTAAGTCTATAGAGAGGTACTGGCGAGTTTACAAACCTCCTGGGGTTTATTTTCCGAAATACGGTCGATTTTTGGAATTATTTGAGATTTTTGATTTCGCCCGTCTGACGCCTGAAATTAGCCGCCTCAAAAGGGAAAATAGACCGGCCGAAATAACTGCTTCGCGTAACCAAACATGTCAACCTATCAGCAGTTTAACACTTAATTTCTATAAAATGGACATCTAGCATCCTATTTACGACAGATTTCCGATTCTGAAGTGTAAAATCAACGCTTGTTAACCGCTTTATAAATGGCCAGTTGACAAGAGCTCACGAATGCAAAAGTTTATAGGCAAAACTGAAATCGAGCTCCTGGCTATGGGAATTCTCCGAATTGCCCCAAATTTTAGTTTTGAAGTCTCGAGATATAGTGTTTTAACGTAAATTAAAAGTTTGTTTGGGTTTTTTAAGCGAGCGCTTCAGAATAAGTCGACCAATTTGAAGAAATTTTGCGCTAAGTGACCTCAAATTGACCTCAGAGTGTTTGTTTACATTGACTATTCCCATCGGTTACATTGAAATGAGCGCTCCATATTAACTAATATTCTCATTCCATATTTCATTTGATAATTAATTTGACTTACCACTATATAATGGAGTCGAATAGGTGCAAGGATTGTCTTGAAGCGGCAGAATGAAGCCGAGTTGTTGTCCAAACTAGATCTGATGTAAAAGTTTCAGAAATTCCTTTGTCAAATTTGCCTATAATTATATGTGAATGTAAGAAACGCTGCAGCTCATCAACCAAATGCCTGGGTAAGTTGTTGAGACATCTGTGACACACTTAGATCTGTTTTAGTGTTGGAGTGTTGGAACTGGAGTTGATAAGAGCTCACTCTAGAGCTGGTAAGACCCGACTGATGCAGGGCGTTATTGTCGATTGCGTGACAGATTTTAAACCACCTTACGGGATGAATCTGGGCATTTACACGTTCCACCCGGGTGGAAATTTTAGGTGTAAATATTCAGTGCTGCAGCTTGTCCAAACGCAAAATGGACAAATCACAAAATGTACCAGTATCAACTGGAAATCTCAAAAAGAAAAGAAAAAGTGCATTGATTAAGCCGATGGCCTATAATTTCCATGAGTGGAGTGCAATTTGGTCTGAAATCATACGCGTGATTCAAAATCAAACAAGCCGCAGCGCGAGTTCGATTTGAAATGACAAGTATGATTTCTGAAAAGTTCCAAATGGAATGGTATGTACCATTTCATTATCCAACCAGAATTTCCGGATATGCCGTGTAAATGGTAAGGACCCCTAGTCTCCGAAAATTCCCCACCCCCAAATCACTTGGAAAAACTGTATAAATAACGATGATGTTAATGTTTCAATGTTAACATAACTATTCGTTTCTTTACTTTTCGGTACGTGAAACGAAATATTTATGTTAGTCCGGGTCGAGAAACAGTCCCTCAGGTGCAATCGAGTGGCAGCTGTTTGGATTTAGCTCTAAAAATCGGCATGTGCTAAAACCAGGAACACCGGAACAAAACCACCGGAACGGAATCACCGAAACAACCAGAACCACCGGAACGAAACCACCGAAACCTGCGAAACAACCGAAACTGTCGGAAAAGAACGAAAGGAACCAACGGAACTACCGAAACGAATTCAAATCAAACTCTTGTTAAAGAGAGTTTTTAAAACATTGTTGGCTTTGCATTGTTTTAAGCCGCGCATTTGGCGCGCGTAAAGAGAGGACGCTAAATCAGGGACCGCACAGAGGGAGGGGCTGGAGGAGCTTTAGCCCCCCCCCCCCCCCAATTTTTTTTTTGCAAAAATAAAAATACATTAAACAAAAAATATTTTAACAAAAATAACGGAGCCAAAAATAGCAAAAAATCGTTTATTCGAAAGTGACCAGAGTTACTGGCAAAGACAAACACGCAGATAAATAGACAGAAAGAAGTATTAGTCGTTACAATTATGAAATACGAGCTTCAGATCATTTTATGATGTTGTTTTACTGAAAAGTAAAAGCTATCCCTCCATGACAGGACCGATGTTACCAAGGAGAACTCGCGCGCCGAGAAGGATTGAAATTGGCACTGGGGTGCCAACATATCCTGTGACCGCACAAGACTATTACAGGCGAACATAGTTTGAAGCTTTTGACTTTATGATGAACGCTATTGACCAGCGTTTTGACCAGCCAAGCTTTGATACGTATGCGAAGATTGAGTTTCTCTTAATTAAGACCCTCAATTGGCAGGACAAATCCGAAGAGCTAAAGTTTATGGAAAAACTGTATAAATAACGATGATGTTAATATTTCAATGTTAACTGCCCAGATGGAAATTTTACAAGTGCGGCTGAAGGATGGTGATTATTCGTTTTTTTAACGACATCATAGTAAAAATTAAAGAGCTACCCAACCCAGAACGGGAAATGATAAATAATGGTAATTGAACTGAGTGGAGTGCAATTTGGTCTGAAATCATACGCGTGATTCAAAATCGAACAAGCCGCAGCGCGAGTTCGATTTGAAATGACAAGTATGATTTCAGACCAAAATTGCATGACACGAAGTTCAATTACCACTTTATTACAGCCATTTCGAAATCACAGTTTTTTTTGTCAATATTAATATTTGCTTATCCATGAAATTTGATAGGTTAGTATTATTTCACTTTCATTTTGATCGGTTACAGAAAGGATGCGATTTAGAGTAAAAATTGGTGCGATTTGGGAATAAATTGCACTGTTGAGATCCAATCAGATTGCAAGGATCACCAGTGATTTCAAAATGAATGTAATAAAAGAAGTTATCACGTTATGTGAGCTTATTCTCGTAAAACATGGCTCCGTTCAAGGATGAACCAGGAACGATTTAGTAACCTGACAGTTTTAAACATGCACAAAGAAAGAACTGACAGGCTTTCCACCATTGACATTGCAAACGAATTTACCGACCGCAACACAAACAGAAAGCGTAAATTTGGCACTTTTCAACTAATGATGTGCAGAAACTTTAATATCATTCACTTAATTATTTTCAGTTACCGTTTTGTTAAATTTCAGAGCCGTGGAAATATTTTGAATGAATAAACAATTATTGAACTCGGCTTTTGTATGATATGAAGATATGCAGATCTCGGAGGGTGTTATCCTCCTCAAGTCTTCGGCTTTGGCGGATAACACCCTCCTCGATCTGCATAATTCTTCATATCATACTCAGCCTCGTCCCATAATTGCTAATTATACAGCGTTGAGTTCAAGGCAGCTCAAGCAAAATCGTTGGATTTCTGGCTTTTTTATAGTAATTACAGGTTGATATCAGCAGTATAACAGTCTAATATATTTCAATATAGTGATGGTGAATTTTGAGACCCGATAGCAACATCCCTGAAGATGTGGAAAAAAATTCCACACGTTTTCTTTAGCCCCCTCCCCCCCACCACCACTCAAAAACTTCCTGCGCGGTCCCTGTAAATCCCTGCAGGTTTAGCGAACGTTGCGTTTACAGCCAAGACCAAGTGTCTCCCGATGGCGAGGACATATCTTGAGTTGATCAATGTTTTGCGGGCGTGAAAAGTGATGCGCTCTTGCGAGAATAAGCTCAACTTATCTATAGTACGCATGTTTATCTATAGTACGGCTGCAGTTCAGCAATGGCATGCATGACTTTGACAGACATTATCCTTGCTACTGAAACCACATTGCCCGCCAACGATCTCTTGAAATGAACACGTTTCACCTTCGATAGAGTAAAAACATGATTTCCGCACTCTAGTGCAAAACCCTGACCGTGGGGATTGGTCGATTCACGTCTTTGGCAAAGACGCGCAAACACTATTTGCGCAACCTGGAATTCAGCTAAGTAGAGGTGCCGAGTCGATTGGGAAATCTGGATCCGAATTTCCGATCGAACACAAAATCCGAAAACGGATTTCGCGGCGGATTTTGTTAATAGGAATCTTTCCCCGACATGGATTTCAATCATCAAAATCCGTCGCGAAATCCGTGTTCGACTGCAGTGAAATCCGAAATATCCAGATTTTAAGATTTGCCAATCGACTGCACCCGAGGGGCTGTTCTCGACCCCAGGACTAACACAAATAATGAAGAAGGCGAATAGTTATTAGGGTTGTTTCTCTGCGAGAATTTTGGGGCGAGAATTTTGGGGAAGCAACATCATAATAAGGATACTGGTACACGTTGTGTTGATATGAAAATGAGACGCTTTTTCAAAGGGCCATTGTTGCGTGAATTTACCGTTTTTTTTTTTTTTTTTTTTTTTTTTGGCTACTTTATTTTTAGGGATAGACGATTGGAAAAGCGATGGGAGGCTGTGGTAAGGATTTTCGGAGACTCAAGAAACACTTTTCATTTGAATGGAAAAACCGGGGAGAATTTTCTGTCTTAAGGAACGGAACAATTTTTCTCAATCAAAATAGAACTGGAATAGAGTGTTCTTTTTACACTGAGTACTCTTTAAGAAACTAGGTACTAACAAAAACAACACTAAGTCGCACGTCCGAAGTCAACCAAGGAGCATGGAACTAGTGGAACGCCGCAGATGTTAAGGGATTTTAGGATCATTCCGACAAAAACAAGAAAGAGGAATACCTCAGATGGTATTCCTTATATGTTGTGAACAAATTCCGGTGGAAAAATCCGTTCCATTTGATTTACTAAGGGAACAACCGGGTTTTCGAAAGTGCCAAGGATTTCGCCGGAGGGGTGTTTCAAAATCTGTCACCCAATCGAGTGGACAATAGTTCGGGTCTAATCAGCTCCATAATGACCTCTTATCAGCTCCAGTTCCAACACTTAAACAGATCTAAATGTGTCACAGATGTCTCAACAACTTACCCAGGCATACGGTTGATGAACTGCAGCGTTTCTTACGATCAGATATAATACTAGGCAAATTCGACGAAGGAGTTTCTGAAAGTTTTATGTCAGGTCTACAACAGTTTGGACAACAACTGAACCCGATTGGAGGGTCTATCCGCTTCATTCTGCCGCTTCAAGACAACACACGCTACTATTCGACGTTATTATACAATGGTAAGTCAAATTCATTCTCAAATGAAATATGGAATGAGAATATTAGTTAATATGGAGCGCTCATTTCAATGTAACCGGTGTGACTAGTCAATGTAAACAAACACTCTGAGGTCAATTTGAGGTCACTTAGCGCAAAATTTCTTCAAATTGGTCGACCTATTCTGAAGCGCTCGCTAAAAAACCCAAACAAACTTTTAATGTACGTTAAAACACTATATCTCGAGACTTCAAAACTAAAATTTGGGGCAATTCGGAGAATTCCCATAGCCAGGAGCTCGATTTCAGTTTTGCCTATAAACTTTTGCATTCGTGAGCTCTTGTCAACTGGCCATTTATAAAGCGGTTAACAAGCGTTGATTTTACACTTCAGAATCGGAAATCTGTCGTAAATAGGATGCTAGATGTCCATTTTATAGAAATTAAGTGTTAAACTGCCGATAGGTTGACATGTTTGGTTACGCGAAGCAGTTATTTCGGCCGGTCTATTTTCCCTTTTGAGGCGGCTAATTTCAGGCGTCAGACGGGCGAAATCAAAAATCTCAAATAATTCCAAAAATCGACCGTATTTCGGAAAATAAACCCCAGGAGGTTTGTAAACTCGCCAGTACCTCTCTATAGACTTAAAATAAGGGTAGGTTAGGTTTTCGACTGTGGCCGCCTTTTGCTCGATTTTCCTGTGCACTTGCTCTTAATTATTAGTCGCGGCATGTCTGACGAATGGGACCTCGATACCTTGATAAAGTCGTTATCAGAAGAGTTGCAAATTCGAGAAAGATGTGCTCTGGGACCAGTGGCTGAAATAGGAAGATCGAAGGAAAAGCAAGAAGTTGGATATTTTCAATATGGTCAAAACAAAAGACCTTCCACGGGCCCTGCGACGTCATCAACGCTGTTTTCACAAATCAAGAGACCTCCGCCAAGCAAGGAAATGTGGTACACTTTCTGCAGCGGCCCTCATCCATCGAATAAATGTGCCGTAGTTACTGAACCAGAAGCTCGGAAGAGAATTCTACGTCAAAAGGGACGATGTTTTTTTTTTTTTTTTTTTACTCTTTATTTATTTCGTTTCACTTATAACTTACATTACTACGGAAAGACTAGATACTTTTACATAAATTCTACTACAATGTTCACATGTTCACTGTAAAGTACAGGCAGGCATCTTACTTTGACACAGGTGCATACTACTTACATTTAAAAACAATTACTTATATTACATACTATAACTCATTTGACACTTTACTGCATTACTTACCCATGTTACACTCCCCCCCCCCCCCCCCCCCCCAGATACTGCTTTTTTCCACATCTAAACCTCCAAAAGAGATTGCAAACTACAGTCTGGAAAAGAGGAAGGAACCCAACCGAGACCATTTCCTTTCAAATATAACAAGGGCATTTGTCTCAAAAGCAAACCTTTTCTCTATTCGGGCGCTGTTTATAACTAGTTCTATAAAAACCGTCAGCGCTGGAGTCGTATTTTTAAGTTTACAAGTATATATATAGTGTCGAGCAATAAGAAGAAGATGTTGAACCAGTGGGTCAGGAGATTCACTCACAAAACCGAGGCAGATGGAACAGGAAAGAGAGTGACCCTCAGACTGAAAAAACTTGTCTTTTATCCATGCCAGGACCTCTTTCCAAAAGAGTTGGCTGTATTCGCAGTTCCAAAAAAGATGCATGAGAGTTTCTGGGGCTTCTCCGCAAAACGTGCAGAGGTTAGTCGGGACGATCCCAATTCTGTAAAGAAAGTCGTTAGTTGCGATTCTCCGTTGGAGAAACTTGAATTGAAAAACCCTAAGTTTTGTTTCTTTTGTACATAAAAAGGGCAAGGAATAGGTTTGCTTCCAATTAACAGGGAATGAATCCAGTAGAGCATCTTCAGCTAACCATTTTATTTGGCTTCGTGTTGGTGGGGAAACCTTCTTTTGAATAAGCATGTTGTAGATTTTCTTACATTTCATATCTGGAACTGAGGGTTTTGGCTCTTCTACTTTTTTCTCCAGTTTGTTAAGATGTGGAGAAAAGGTCTCTTTGTAACTTCTTAAAGCTGATAAAACAGCATGATAGCTGAGAAAATTGGTCTTAATTTTATATTTAGATAGGAAGGCATTATATTTTAGGAAAGTACCATCAGTATCCATTAAATCCTTAATCAACTTTACCCCTGCATTAAACCATGATTGGTAGAAGAAGGGGCGGTGGCCAATCCTTATCAATGAATTGTACCAAATGCATGAATTACCGAAGTCCTGCTCCTCGTTGGTATAATTGATGTTCGTCCAAATTTGCACAATTTCCTCTAGGAAGGCATTCTGAAGTTTAAGCAAAGGTACGTCCTCACTTTTCAGATTACACTGGAAAAGCATCTTACCGCCATGTTTTTGCAAGTAATATTCAAAAAACAGCTTCCATTTACCATGACTATCGTCATTGAGATAATTTACTACCCATTTTGTTTTAAGGGCTTACTAAAGCTGTCAATGTCCACCATTTTCAAGCCGCCTTCATCATACTTATTTATGATTTGAGTCCTCTTAATCTTATCACCTTTACCATCCCACAGAAACTCGTAAAGCAGAGAATTGATTTCCTTCAGCAAACCTCTGGGAGTTGGGAGGGAAGATAATACGTAGACGATTTGTGATACCGCTAAACTTTTTATAATTGTAATTTTACCCAGTAAAGTTAATCTCCTTGCTGACCAGCTGTTTAAAATGTTTTTCATTTTTTCAAGTCTGTCAGCAAAATTGGCCTGCTTGAGCTCATTGACAGTAGAAAACCAAGTTCCAAGAGCGAAAACCTTTTTATCCGCCAGTTGAATTGGTTTTCCTGATGAATAAATATCTGTAGAAGAACTTCGTGATCCAATCCAAAGACATTCCGTTTTTTCATAATTTGCACGTAGACCAGAGACTAAAGCGAAGGAATCTAAAAGAAAAATGGACCGCAAAAAAGACGCTTTTGATCCATCTAAAATCATTGTAGTATCATCAGCATATTGACTAATTTTACACTCTGAATTCATTACTTTAATACCTTTTATCTGTTTATCCTTTCGGACAGTATTTCCTAGTACCTCAGCACACAACAACAAATCAAGTATGGCGACAAAGGGCATCCCTGTCTAACACCGCGATTCAAAGAGAAGAAGTCAGAAGACCAGCCATTATTTTGTACACAGCTAGTTATATCAGTGTAGAAAAGCCTTATCCAGGCTCTTAGAGACGGTCCAAAATTAAAATGCGCCAAGGTTTTCTCAATAAAGTTCCATTCCAGGGAATCAAAGGCTTTTTCAAAATCGACAAAGAGTAACAGGCCGGGTACATTTTTTTCCTTCGCGTAATTTATTATACTGTCGATTAACCTGATATTCTCCCCAATAAACCTATTTTTTTGAAAGCCCGTTTGATCGTGATTAATAAGCGTCGGTAGAAATTTCTTTAATCTATTTGCAACAGCCTTTGATGCGATTTTATAATCGCAGTTTAAAAGTGTTATTGGTCTCCAGTTCTTTAACAATTTAGCATCTTTGTTCTTTTTCGGGATCAATGATATTAGACCTCTTCTTTGCGTAACAGATAAACAGCCTTTGGCATACGAGACATTCAGTGCTTTTAGGAGGTACTGTGAAATATCCTTCCAAAACACTTTGTAGAACTCAACAGGTAGCCCATCACTGCCTGGGCTTTTATTAGACGTCATTGTTTTAAGGCTTGCAAAACACTCAGCTTCAGTCAAGGGACCCTCACATTCACCCTGTTCATGTTCGGCTACCTTAATGTTTTCTCCCGCCGAAAAGAAAAGATCGTCATACTCATTTACCTGAGAAGCAATACAGGATGAATAAAGGCTACGATAAAATCTTTGTGCTTCCTCTAGGATCTCACAATCAGTGCTAATAAGGCTATCATCTGCCAATCGAAGTATTTTGATGGTTTTGTTGTTGTGATGTCTTTTTTCTAAACCTAAGAAATATTTGGTATTTTTCTCACCTTCATTGTACCAACGCGTTTTGGATCTTATTATTGAGCCTCGAGTTTTGTGTTGGCAAATTTTATCTCTTCTTACCGTCTTAACCTCAATTTGGTTCAAAATTATCGTTCTTTCGCCGTCAGATAAGTCCTTTTGTTCCAACCTTTCACTAAGAGACCTGATATCTGACTCGAGAACTTGTTCCTCAAAATTGTCTTTCCTTTTAAATTTCTTCGACTTTGCGTACTCCAGTGACTTTGCTCTAATTTTCATCTTCATTGTATCCCACAAAAGTACAGCATCCACATCATCGTTATTTGCATATTCATTTACTACTTCCGATATCGTTTCTCTTATCAAGCTCACATACTCGCTTTCAAGTAAAAACGAATTATTTAGCTTCCAAAACCCTGGCCCTCGAGGATTTGTTTTATTATCGAGTTCGATTGTTATTAGGGAGTGATCAGTCCTATAGCCAGGGAGGACATCGGCTTGAATGCAAATTGTGCTTAAACCAGAACTTATTAAAAAAAAATCTAATCGACAACAAATGTCCGGCCTTTTTCTTCTCCATGTAAATGCGTAAGAATCGGGGTGGAGATCACGCCATATGTCGGTCAAATCAAGTTCAGCCATCATGCGTTTTACCTCCATGACCGATTTGGAGTGAGTCACTGGATTTCCACCTTTCTTATCCTTGGTTACATCTAATATCAGGTTAAAATCTCCTCCCAAGCATATTTCTTCGCACTCGAAAGAACGGAGATGATCAGCAACATCTCTAAAAAAGTTTGGGGTATCCTGGTTCGGCGCATAAATATTTACTAAAGTGAGAACACGGTCTTCGGTCTCAATATCAACTATAATAAATCTTCCCGCTGGGTCAGAGAACTGTCTTAAGATTTTAAAAACAAAGTTGTTGTTAAATAATACACAAACTCCAGCGCTTGCACTGGAGAAACTACTAAAGATCGCAGAGTATCCCCATTCAGCTAACCAACACGCCTCGACATCTATAGTGCTATGAACCTCCTGCAGAAAATATATAGAATATTTTTTCAATCTTAGCCATCGAAAGGTCTCTCTTCTCTTCCAGACATTTGCTAAGCCCCTAACGTTTAGGGAGCATATTATCAGGTTTTCATTCATAACTTTAGAAATTTAAGCCTAAATAGCATAAGTAATTTTGAAGGTTTTCCGCATCGGGTTTTAGACAAAAGCAGTATAAAATCCGGGGGGAGAAAAAGTGTAACATAAGCAAAACAGAACATACAATAGCCATTAAGAAATAACATATAAAAAGACAAACAGACTTCTTACTTACCCCTGAGAGCGCTCCGAAAGGTGTTTGTGAGAGCCCCTTCAATATCCGATTGCTTAGACGTGCATAAATGAAGTGCTCCGAAAGCAGTGATATTTGATACAAACAATGCTTCATTACTCTAGCAACTTGTCACGTAATAGTGCGAAAGGTGGCGGAGGAGTAAAGGAGGTGACAAAAAAAGCACAGAAGCAGATTACAATTATTAAGCTTGAAAATTATGCAAATTTTCCACTTATCTAAAAACGTTAAACAGCAAAGAAAAGAAAAACAGCAACAACAAAAAAACTAACTTAATGGTTCATCGGGGGCAACATATCGTCCTTCAACAAAAAGTTTGTCGGGATGGGCTTTGCTGAAATACGCATTGAGACCATTTCTCCTAGCTTCTTTCAATTTCTTTATCTGTTTCTTCCTAGAATCATAGAGTTCCTTCGGTATGTCATCAAACATAGAAAATTCCTTGCCTTTCAATAATTTACGAGCTTGTTCCATTACTAGCACTTTGTCTTTGTAGCGCAAAAACCTTGCTATAATGGGACGCGATTTTCCAGAACCTGGTTTACCCAGTCTATGGATCCTTTGGAATTCAATTCTGTCACTTGCATGCTCAATTTGAAGATGTTCTTCCATAAACTTATAGATAACCTCCTTGGTGTTTTCGGTCTTCTGTGAGGGACGGTCTTGCTCCATGCCGACTTCAGAGCTGATGAGCTCCTCAGGAACCCCGATAAATTTGGCATTTTCCCTTCGAGAGTATGCCTCCATGTAAAGGATTTGTTTTCTAAGCTCTTCAATTTCAAATTCATTTTTCTTCATGTCAGTCTTTAGAACAGAAATGTCTTCCTCACCGAGGTTCACACCTTCTTTCAATTCGTACACCGTCTTCTCTAGATTGGTGTTCTTTGCCTTTAACGTGCTCACGTCACTGTCCAATCGGCTTATCGTTTCCTCAATGTTTGATAGCGTCGATGAAAGTTCCATTAATCGGTGCTCAATATTATCCAACTTCTTGAGTCTCATTAACACTTCTTCAATTTTACTCCCTAAATCCTCCGCCATGTTTAAAGCTTGGAAGACTTCGTCTCGTTCCTCGCTGCCTGCAGAAGCTTCACGGCACTTTTTTTCCTCCGGTGAAGATATAGAAGATGTAGAAACGCTAGATGACTGAGATCGGGTTTTTCTTTTCGTTGACATCAAGCGAAATAGGGAAATACAAGACACCACATTCGGAGCAACAGATTTCACGTCTTACTCATTCGCCATACCGTCCCAGTCCCCAAGGGACGATGTTTTGGCTGTCTGAAAAGTGGTCATGTGAGCCGAGATTGTCAAGCGAGATGTTATCGTTGTGGCGCGAAACATCATGTGTCGCTCTGCTGCACGCAAAACTGTTTTCTTCCTCGACAAAGGAGGGGAACAAGCCAGGAACAAACTGTGAGTACAAATTTCTATTTCACTCAAGATGTTAAGCAACAAAGGTGTCTTGTTGCAAACAGCTCGAACATGGGTGAGAAATCCTAATGGAAACAGTTCACGCAATGTCAGAATCATGCTCGATTCATGTTCTCAAAAGTCGTACGTTACCATGCGGTTGAGGAACAAATTGGGTCTACCTTCAATTGGAAATGAAACGTTTCTGATTAAAACGTTTGGGAACAATGAGACCTCCTTGAAGAAATGTGACATTGTTCAGTTTGCATTAGAATGCCAAGATAAATTAACTGTGTTTGTCAATGCTTGAGGTTGACTTGATTTGTGGACCCATAACTGATCAAACTGTAGAGGTTGCCCAGCAGAGGTATCCTCATTTACAAGGCTTGCCTCTTGCTGATTGTTCTCATGGAGATGAGGAGCTTGAAGTAGACATGATGATTGGAGCTGATTATTACTGGTCTATCGTCCAAAACCGTAGCCTGTTTCACGGATAATGGCGCCATATTGAATAAATTGAATTCGCAAAGGGCTATGGGTCAAAAAGGGGGCATAATTTCCAAGATGGCGTCGCTCGAGCGTGGAGATGCGGAAAATGATGTAGATTGTTTTAAAGGCAGGGGAGTAGAAAATTTGAAATACTATTTGTCAGAAAGAGAAGTCCCTGCAGGAAACACAAACAAGCAAGGATTGTCAAACCACTCGATCATTGTTACTTCCAAGGAATGAGTTGTGTTTTCCAGAATACACGGACAACTCAATCTTAGCCAACGATATCGGGCGGTTTTTTGACCGTAAGATTGCAAAGATTCGGGCAGAGCTTGATGCGTGCACTCTTCACCCTGGGGCGGTGGCTGAGGATAAAGTGTTTACAAGCGATAGGAAACTTGATCATTTCAATACGTACTCTGTGGAAGATATGAGGAAGCTGGTCAGTAGATCATCGAAGAAAAGCTATCAACTTGATCCTATGCCGACCAATTTAGTAGTCGGCACGCTTCTCCCTATCATCACTAATGTCGTGAATTCCTCATTCTCATTGGGACATTTTCCATCTGATTGGAAAACGGCCCTCGTGGATTCAAGACTGAAGAAGACCAAGCAAGGGACTTCCTTATCCAATTTAAGACCTGTGAGTAATCTGCAATGCCTCTCTAAATTGGTTGAAAGGGCAGTTTATGATCAGACAACTGATCACGTTACTCAGTCGGGCTTGTATCCCATCCTCCAGTCAGCCTATCGACTGGGTCACAGCACAAAGACTGCCGTACTGAAGATACAGAATGACATACTAGCTTGTTACGAAAACTTGTGGCGTGACTTGCGTGACTTCGAAGATTCGCGAACGTCTCGAATCTTCTAGCATATTTAATTAGTGCTGTAT
Organism: Pachyseris speciosa; assembly: GCA_016490735.1. NCBI lineage: Eukaryota > Metazoa > Cnidaria > Anthozoa > Scleractinia > Pachyseridae > Pachyseris > Pachyseris speciosa. Next base: position 691,689 of record JAEMWC010000061.1, read on the forward strand.
CATCTTGATTTGGTAATTCTATTTTTAGCCTTTTGCGTATGTTGCTGTAAATAAGTTATATTGTAATGTTACTTTTTTGGTACAGTCGGAGAGTTCTAGAACCTTTTGATGTAAAGTATATAAGCGAATCGGCGCAATGTTTAGGAGGATTTTGTTATTTCCCAGGAGTGTTGAGAGAATAATCTCGTGACTCAGTAGTGTTTACTGAAGTGTGACGAAGGTCACGTGTAAAGCTTGGAAGCTTTGTAAGCATCGACAGAAGGTCGTGTTTGGTGAAGTGTAACAGAGAGGTTACAGTTTACGTAGATATCTAGCAGAGGCTGTGTTTATACGAGAGTGACGGAGGTCAAGTGTACTGCAAGCCTAGCGTGTGCTTGTTTTGAAGTCCTGTGTGGAGTTACTGCATTCGTGTGAATTAAATTCCCTTGTTGCGTTCCGTCATCCCTGCGTGCTGATTAGTCTACAAACTATACCTACCACTTAAAACATTCGAACTCGTAACACTGGGGGCCTGTCGCCGGAGAGTGGAATTCAAGGAACTGTTTGTAGTCTACCGTTAACCAGGAAAGGATCGCAACTCGGAAGGAAGTAGCCGTGCTGTGAAAACAAGTTGTAGCGAGTGGAACAGTCGTGTAATTTTAACGTTGTGAAATGGAGAAATTTATTCAACTTGGAGAAAAGTTTGGACTGGAGGGAGAGAAGCTACTTGAATTTGTGCGTGAACAGCAAGAGTTGGAACGAGAAGAGAAGCGTCTGGAGCAAGAAAAAGAAGAGAAGCGCAGAGAGGAAGAAAAAGAAGAGAAACGAAGGCA